>JAPWLS010001679.1:0-59460 GCA_028551675.1 Tineola bisselliella | reverse complement strand
CATCCCCAAAAAGCGACGAAGTGACAAAGTTTAAAATCTGTTGAAGTTCCCGCTGACAGCGGGTAAGACTACGAATTAGTTACATAACCTTATAGCGGAGCGAATATTTTCCTAAATTTGAATTAAGCATATACTCGTATATGTTTTTGTTTTATTATTTTAATAAAAATAGTTGAAAATCACGGTTTAGTAAATTTTAGTCTTATTTAGAATTTATAGTTCAATATATTTATTAATTTTATATCAATTTATTACATGTGGCAAATAGTCAAGATTATCAGAGCGCATTTTTCTAGTTAGACCGGGTTAATTTTAAGCAGATTTCAAAAAGCAATGCAAAGATTTTGTACATATGTAATGATCTTTATCAATCTATTTAGTGGTGGTACTTATTATCGCTTACCGTTACCGCTTGTTCTGTAGTCATATAGTTAAAGTAATAACGTAGGTAAGTTGAAGTCTGAAGTCGCATTAATTTGTTAAAATTGTGGTGATATCGCGACGTGAATTAATTAGAAAAGTACGTCGTATATCGTGTAACTTTTTAGAGTCGCGGCAGATTGCGGATGATGACGTTTTAAAAGTATTAAAAAGTTATGATCTTCTTAAATTGTTTCATATGTTTTCTTGTATGTTATTTTCAATTGAAGGTGTTATTTTAATGTTTAGTCAGTTACTAGTACTTTTCGTATAAGACTGTGTTTAAATTACATTGTATATGTAAGTAGACTAGTATCTTGTGATTGGTGTGCCCTTGTTCATACTTAAAACCGCGTGGACAATTCGAAAAAAAATAGTTCAATTATAGATGTTTTTATTAAAAATACTATTACAATTTATTAAATTTAATTTTCTCCGCTCATATAAAATTCCCATATTCAAAATAAAAGACAAATCCCTCCTCACTACATTTCATTTCGTTTTATGTGAAACGTTGACTCTCCAGTGTGTGTTGCTCGGCTGTGCGGTTAGATATTCTCTATTATAAGTTTATAACTTAACAAGAAATTTTTAATTATTTTTTTAAAGATTCATAGACACTTCAATGATACATTTTACATTACATTTAATCCAGTCTCATACTCCCAGACTCCTCAATGCTGTCATACTCCTGCTAGCGTATATTTCTTGAGAGTAGCAGTAGTCCCCCCATTTGTCTCTTCCACCAAAGATTAGATCTAATGTCTGTCATCAGACCAATATTATTTAAAGGGACCAATTTGTTCTATTTTAAGAATTTCAAGTAACTAATGATCGATCATTAAGTAAGAAGCGCTTCGTTAATAACGGATTTTCTTTTGAATATCGAATATAGAAACATAATTAAATTTATGTAAGTGTAGGTATTCGTAGGGATTAAAAAAAGATAACGACATAGTTAAGTGTATATAGAATACTACGTAAAACTTTTTCTAGAATCGCTATAAGCAAGAAGCTTTGTAGAAGCATTCATCAAAGTTGAATACGTAGTACGCCGAGTTGCCTTCGAAAATAGAATTTAAAGTTTTTCCAACACTTCCAACAAATTTTCAAATATTCCACGTCAACAGTGTCTGATTTACTCTGAATTCTATTCGTAATGCGTTCTATCTATTTTAATAAACACCAGTTACAGTTAGACTTTTAACATATGACCAAGTGTCTTTGCAATAAGAGAACTGCTATGTAATAAATAGTATATGTACAGACGGCAGTCGCCTCTGCTATGGAGCCTTATTGAGGGTTAAAGTGTAGTACTATCGAATTATCTTATTAAGGAGTTTATTATTATAACAAATAACTATTTATATGTGTGCTTACTTTTTTATAGTATATATGTAATTGGCATGTGTAGATACATATAGGATATGATATGTTATATATTTATAATGTAACACTGCTATTTAATATATGTATGTTAACAAAATGCTGGTTATAAGCTGCTGTTTCAAAAGCACTAAGCTACCTCTCCCGGACTTTATAACCTCTAAAGCAGTCCCTCTGAAACCACATGTTGAGGATTTATTTACTTTGAGCATATTATTAGTGTCTGTAATGATTTATATTTATATATGTATTTTTAATTATCATTTAACTTAATATCATTGTTGATATATCAATTTAAATGTGTTTGAGTGCGGCTTTTATGTGTTTTTTTTCATTTGTTTATTTGAAGAAAAAACAATGATACTTACAAACAAAAATATGACAAATTGGACAACTGTTTAGAAAGGGTCAAATAAACACTTTCGATCGATATATGAGAAGAGTAACGGGTGGGGGTTAAGACAAAAGTGATAAACAGAAAGACGCAACATGGTCGCTGACTATATCTATCCCGTTTACTAATATACGCTTTAGTTACATTACCTTAGTAAGGCTAAATTATTATTGTTTTTACTCATATTTTTTAATATAATATAAAGAAAAAAACCTCGTTAAAATTGCAAAATGACACAAAGTCGCTTAAAGCGACAAGAATTAATTTTACTTAGCGTCATAATCGTTGTTTGTTTAAATGATAAATACGGCAATTAACCTAAAATGTCACCTGCCTCAAAATCATCTCTTACGCTAACGATCTTTTTTTCAGATAGTATTTTATGTTTTTTTTTATGCTTTTATTTACTAACTTCCAATTTATTTCGACCAACAATAATCTTGAGTCAATATTTTAAATATATGGAATTTACAATATTAATAATAAATGCATATATGCAATAGTATAATATATATACTAATACCTATATGTAATGTATATCCAATATTTGATCCTAAACTATCATGTGTCGTGTGTCATCAGAATAAAAGGTGCACAAACATATGACACTTTGACCCTAGACAATTATATACTTTAATGTAAATACTGCTAAAATATATAAAAATTACAAATAAATTTCAATTTGAGCCTGGAACATACATACGTGTATATTCCTTTATGTCATTCAAATATTTCACTAGAATCATATTTCTCGGATACTTGAAGTAGAGGTCGGAACCTCTCGCCGTCAATTATGTCAACGAGTGGAGTAGGTATTGTTGACTTGTTCCGAGCGATTCCGTCTAGAACTGGAACAAGCCTTTATATTGGAACACAAGTATTCATAATTGACACAACGTATGGTGATCAAAATTCATCTATTTTCTCCTTACACGTGTATTTCTGAAACTTCAGTAAATTATTAGTATGATATATAAGCACTTCAATTGGTCAAATGTTTGTATAAAGTTCTAAAAATATTAATTAAAATTAATGGACGTCTGACTACTCAACGAATGTTTTAAAAAGATTCTCGTAGAAGAGCCGAATCGAATAAATATTAAGTCTCTAAGAAAAAAAATCAAAACTTTGCCAGAGGTTTCTTTATTAAACGGCAAAAACCCTTGAAAAAAGAAACACCCTCCTCATTACATTCATTAGGAGGTCGCCGACAAAACAAAGGGGCCTCTCTTTAGGTTACTTACAGGGCATCGTTAAAGCAAATTAAGGCAAAGGTGGATAAATAGAAAAGTTAATGAACATCCACGAAGAGAAGGATTTTATGAAGGAAATTAAGCAAACCAATCTCTTATTTAATCATGAATATTGCAGTCAAGATTTATCTTTACAAGACTCACTCGTAAATCTGTACATAATACCAAACAATTCCAAAATTTATTTCCTTTTATAGCCAGCTTAGCTTAGTTCGTTCTACTTAATTCATAATTCTAATATCGAAGTGTTCACACTTAACAATAATTTTTTAATTGGAATTTATGTCACGTTTACGTTTTTGAAAGACACGAAAGATTTTTTATTCTTTTGTATTAGTGGTCCAGTTTATTTATTATTTATTAAGGAAGCCTTTAACTGCAACATATATTAAAATTCATTCAAAGAGGAAGGAAAGTCTCAAGTAAGAATACTATAAAGAAGAATTAATATACAAGTTAATATATAACCATCTTAGTATTAGGTATGTATAACTAACTACTATATAAAGGGCATTATCTGTTGGAAAAGATTCGCGGACGAGATCATAATTTTAACTCGAATAAAGGCGTCAGTCTGTTGCCATTCACAGCTTCCGACGTCACTTGCTAACGACCACATCATTAATCACACAAACTGAGCATCTTACTTCACTTGTTTGTTTTAGATATGTGCGTACAGTTGATGTTATAAATTGTCTTTTAGTAATTGAAACTGTCATTAGCATTCATATTGATTTTATGAAGGTATTTAGATCATACTGTAGCTTGTCAGCAAAGCACTTACCGTGCGACGTATTTTTGTGTTTGGCATGAGCAAAATATGGCATGTTGCTTTATCACATAAAGAACGCTGACAGATAAATTGAGACATGTAAAATATGTAAGTAGTATAATGTAGGTACTTTTTAACAATGTTTCTTCATAATAAATACATTTACATCATTGTTTTAGTAACTATGTATGAACGTCCATCTATACTGCTTATTGCAGCGAGTTTATTCAGTGCGAAAGTTACTGAAATTTTTGTCACTTTGATAAAGTTTCATCGTGTCATTGTGAATTTTCAATCTTATATAATTATTTAATTTTTTTTCTCTTCAATTATCAGGTTCTTAAAATATTGGTAATGTTAATAATCGATTGAAGATGCACTATATGGCTTTAAATTGTTTGAATCATGTCCGTAAATAACCACTGTTAAATTAATTAATGAAATTAAATCAAATACAGATGTAAACATTTGAACTAAACAATACGTACTCTTAAATGCTTACATAAAACTTTATAAATAAGCGCCTTAAAACGTCTCATACAATACAACTCATCAGAACTTTGTGTGAATCAACCACACTATTGTGAGTAAAATACAGAAATATACTTCAGGAAAGCTGGCTTCCCTTCAGGAAATTATTACTTCGACGTTGGCATAGTTATATGTCTGTTGTTACATTTGGAAAGTTTATGTTACAATAATATTCTAACGGCATTTGTTTTTTAGGTGACTGCCTCTGATATACAGTCTGTTTTGATTCCCTGTCAATACCGCTATTTATTAGTAAATATTTATTGATACATAATATTATTAAATTAGAAAAGTTGGCATTTGTTTTATTTCTGAGTATTATTTATGGTTTAAAAATTTTATTCTTATAAATATAGATATAATTATTCATTATACAAAGGCATCTCGTATAATAAAGTTATTGCAGATCAATTTGGCACATCCTCTGGGTTCAATAGTTTCTGGCAAGTATTCAAATAGGTAACTATTAAGACAATAGGTTTATAATCAGATAATTCTCTTGTCCTTTTATGTAATAGTTTAATACCACATACATTGTTTTCTAATATTTAGGACATTTAACAAGAGCGCAATGTTATATGTAATTCTATTTTTAAATATTATTCTCTGAACTTTTGTTTATAAAGCGAAGTGCAGTAGTCATAGTAGTCGCATTTCAGAATCTGCTTGGAAATAGTCAAGTATATTGGAAGAGCCCTGTCTACCTAGATGACCTGGATGTAGCAACTGTTCTACATAGTGTAGTCAAATGTCAGATTAGTATAAAACATGTGTAAATGGTACAATCTATTAAGTGTCTAAGAACACATTACTAAAACAAATGAACAATAACATAAACAAACAAAAAAATTCTAACTTTAAAAAGATTTGCTCTTGACGGGTGCAAGTATTAACGAGTAATCCTGAGCAGAGTTCAAGTGTGACGTGGAATATTAAACGGGGTTTTGGCGGGTCATCCCGGATTAGCTGATCCCGAAACTTTGGCAAGAACGCGCCAACTTTAATTATGTTTTAATCACACTCTAAATCTTTGTTTTGCTGCCCCTTAATAGTTCTTGGGTAAGATGACTAAAACACTTTAGGCTATTTATCGTGAAGAATAATAATCAAACTTTTATTATTATTATATATTACAATTTTTATACGAAGGAGTTAAACAGATCTTATTTCTTATATATGTAATAGTTCTTTAGGCTGTCATAAAATCACCTGAATTTTTTTGTTGTTTTAAAAAGGGCGGGGCATTGAAGCTAATTACGTAGATATAGCTGCTTTGTATAATCATATATTAATATAAAAAATAATTATTAAATATTTGTTTGATTAAAAATTTTGCATACCTACATATTAAGTATTTACAATTATGGACTAAACATATAAAGTCAGAGGTTTAAGAAACGTATTACGTATTTATATTTTGGTAACAAAACGCCTAATGTTCGAAATCTTTTTTCACACTTTTTTAATATGAAATAAAGAAATCTAAGTGACACGCGTCTCCGCAGATAAATATTTAAATTAATTATCAAATACAACCTCCATTATTTACAACAAACTTGAATCCAATGAGAGAACATTGTATGTTAATTGCTACGACTGTCTTGCGGGTAATTAACTTTAGCGTATTACCGAGAGTTACATGTGGGGTTACCATACGTTTGGTTTATATCAGGACTGAGCAATAATTATATATGGTACCCGGTAGCACAGGTTTTCGAACCTAGTACAGGGGCCCTTGCTATTTTTATGTACCAAATTTCTTTACTAATAAACTATTTTATTTTTATTATTTTATTTTATTCAATCAACCATACTACATAGGTATATGCTTATATAATATATACAAATGAATTTATTAGTTTGTTTTTATATATAGCTAGCTATTTTTAATTAAATATTAAAGTTAACGTGAGAACTTAAAACAAATTTATGATTTAAAATAATTTATTTAAAAGCTTTTTATGTGATTTACTATTAGGTTTATTTTAATTAGTTAAAAATCCACGTTTCGAAATCTACAGCCGTCGTGGTTGTTGTTGTTTGTTGTATGTAATTGTATACATAATTTAATAAAAATTATGTACCCAAATGTACTAAGCTGTGCTGTACAAACATAGAGCTAAAGGTCGTACCTAACCACATACTGGATACTGAATTTCACAGTTTCTAAATTAATTTTGTAGCTGAATTCTATTTATTTGAACCGACTACATGGGCGAATAGAATATGTTTATTTAACTAAACTAGTTCTTACTAATCCGATTAAAGGTAAAACGTAACTTCGGAAATTAAATTGTCTATTAATTAATAATTATGCCGTGTTATTAATGATTTAACCATAGGTCGTCTTTTTTTCTTATACTACCCAAAACTAATAGTGAATAACAGTGTTAAAATAAAATTACAAAAATTAGAATGTAATGAAGAACTTTATGAAATAACTATGTTTTGATTATTATGATTTTTTTTGAGTTACAATATAGTATTGTACTAGGATCAAGCTAATGTTTGTATTCCAGGGACAGAAATACACAAATAAATATTTTAAATTCATTAACGACAACCAGGAATTGAAAGATTGAAACAAGACTTTGAGACCATATAAGAAATGAAACTAAATAAAAAATTGTTTAAACTTAAAATTAGTGGTAAAGAAGTTAATTATCGACATCAATAGTGAAATGTGATATTATTAATAATTCTTATTATTCGAGTCAAAACAATTATTAACTGTTTAGTTACAAACGACGTTACAAGACAAAGTTATTTCTGTAGCTTGACCGCCTTTGTGATTGGATTTGGTAGCGGAATTGGGTTTAGTTATAAACCAAAACAGGGAAGTTTCGCTCACAATACATTTCGGATGTTATTATAGGAACAATGGGAATAGAATGATAATAATAATTTACGAAATAATATTCGCTATTATAAATATTTGTTTTGTATTGTTCACACCTTTATTTGTATTGAATCGAGATCAACTATCTACTTTGACATAGTTGGGCGCGATTTATTAAAAAAAAAAATGCATATATTTATCGCTCATCGTATAGATAAATTCGCTGATATTTTTAAAGTAAATAACTTAATATTAAAAAAGAGTAATGAACATAAAACGGAAAATTCCTGAAGAATATAATAAGAAATCTCACCAATAAAAATGTATTTAAGATCGTACTGAAATTCTTTGATAATTACGTTTCATGCGATGAAATTTATGAAGTATATATCTAATAGTACGTTGCCGCCTGAAAGACAAAAGCCTGCAAGACGGCCGCTCGCCGACAAATTGGATTCCATGCCTGCATAGCTTTGGTCTTCAGAAGAACTGTTTTATATTATTCTATTTCTGAAGTAGAATATTAACCTATATAATTATCTTATTATTAATTATTATGAAAATAATATTCAACTGTTTTTTGTTACCTGTAATAATGCTATATAATTGCAGTTTGAATTGGTATATATACTAGTTTCGATTACTTAATTAACTATTTGTCATCTTTGAAATTTGAGCGATATATATTTGAAAAATTATCTGGAACTAAAATCAGCGTTTCTTTATCGTGTGTTGTAAAGAGCATTTTACATGAACGTCGTGGGACAATCGGTGTTATTAGATGAAATTTCGAAGATTAAATTTCCAAGTTATGTATTACATTTACATTTATTCATAATATCAATATTGGATTATATTCGTATTTACAATTCATCGTTTAGGATTATTATTTTGCAATGAATGTGATACGAGTAGAAGTTTTGAATATAAATATTATACACTTTTGTTTGTTAAAGGTTGAATAGGATATATGAGGCTAGAGAGAATAAAGTTGTTTTGTTTTTTTTTTTTTGAATGTATCAATGGACTAATTAAGTTCTAAACCAAACTATAACGCATTATAAAGAAATTCTTTTAAGAACATAACTTCTTTTATACGTACATATATGTAGGATTCCTTAAACAACCAAAATGTATATTTTCTAATTTATACACACGAACTGTTTTCCGTGTTCTCGACAAAAACTTCAAAGAACGAGCCAAAAATATTTCGAATATATATTTTTTTGTTACTCTTGGGTACTTTAACCAGATAACCGCTTCGTAGCTGGTAGCATTTCACATTGTGGCCGAACAAAAGCCGCTGTTTACTCAAGTAAAAGGCTCCTGCATTTTTAACCCTCCACTCACAGTCACAAGCACGCGGCAATCGACCTAATGTCGCACTTACACCATCTCACTAGACTTGATCAAGTAAAAAATTATTACTTCGTCTATCAAATGATTTTCAATATAAATAATAAAATATAATAAATATGGTAAACGAAATTAACTGCACAACATATAAAAGTTAAATTTAATCAAAAGTGGTTTTGAAATTTATCAACATTAAATGGTTTGCATCTGACTTTTAACATATTTTTTTAGTAGGTATTTCAACTAAAATACGTTAAAAATCATAACACAGTTATTTGATCCATCACCGTTCCTGTAGATAGACGTATTAACTCGCCTTTTTAGTGTTAAATAGTATTTACGAATAAGCTCAAAATACTGGTTTATAACTTAAAATTTATGAATTAGTCACTTCTAGGTTACATTATGTAAGAGTTCTTCATTAAAATCTTTTGTAGTTGCATTATAATTCTTTTATCTACCGTCTTCGGCTGTAGTTCAACTGCTTAAAATTATTAACTTGTTACTTATTTTTTAATTTAGATTAAATAAAACACTTGTGCTAATCCTTAATATCGTGTAAACATTCCCAAAATAGTCAAAGCTCCTGGCAGCAAACCTTTACAGTCTCCCGTATAGATGACTCGCTTACACTCTCGCTTGGCACTTTTTACTGAAATCTTTAATGAATTTTACACTTTTGTTCTGAAGTTGATGGATAAGTCTTTTTTTTTTTCACACTAAAATTTAAATATTCTTAATGATTTCTGAATAATCACTTTTACTACTGCTTATAAGTTATAGTTAAGATCCATTATATATCCATTCAGGTCGGATGTTTTGTTAATTTATTTACTGTTTACGCTTCTACTTAACTATAACGAAGGATCAAGTTAGTCCGAAGGGAAACTGAGGCATATAAATAGATGCTCATATAAACTGGTGATTTAGATGTTATACAACGACCACGATGGCTGCACGCTCTCGAAACGTCATGTTAAGTTTATACCAGATAAAAAAACAAATATATTATCAGGATACATACGTGGCTTGTATGGGCCCTTCGTATATATATTGATAAAAATCTTAAAAGAACGTCTTTTTTTAATTTCTTTTAGACGTGCATCCGTAACGGCAATGGATTTCCAGAAACTGCAGATTTTTCTTTTTAAGCTGAAGGAAGACGTTCATTTAAAATACAGCTAAGAATAAGGAGTATCGTTGGAAGCTAGTTAAACCGGAAGTGGGTCCGTGCCTTACTCAGGACGATGCTACTTTCCGGTCTATCAATGCTGGAATGAGTTGAAACCTAGTTTTATTGAAGCTTTTCTAACCTCTTTTATTATTGCCGTTGCTATGATTGGTTATGAAACTTTTGAAATAAAATAATAATAATAAACTTGAATAAGATACATATTTTTTTATTAAATTTGGTTTAATAGCCGCGAAAAACGAACCTAATTCAATATTTCATGAATATATTTATTACTAATTAATGGACAGGTCACATGTGCGTATGTCTAGAGTCACGTGCACTTTTCAATTTCGATGTAAATAAAGTGAGAAATTAATAATAATAATAAAAACTGATATGAATGAATAAATTCTGAATTTCAAACCAGGTAACAGTGCCAAAGTGATAGATCATGTCTTCACATAAAAGTTCGCCAGAAGTAGTTTTTATTAGCAAACTGCGCGACAATTAATCATAGTAAATAGTGTGAACAGGTTTCAGCTCATCAACTTCAGGACATCCACTTCTTTGAGTAACTATATATCAAATATGCTATAGTTAATTTTAAAATTACGATTATAATAATTAGCTAAAAACCCCCATTAATATTTTGTGAGCCTAAAGTATATTGTGACTTTTGTAATGTATAAAAATCGTCAATCATGCCACGCATGTGGTCTGACCATTAACAGAGCAATTTAATTTATTAAAATAATATATACATATAAATATAAAATAGCATTACATTTGACACAAAAATAATGTTCAAATTATCACAATAAACACGTTTTTTGGGTGTATTACTTAAATTGTGATCAAAATACGAGATATTTTGGTGGTTACTAATTAAATGTATAATAAACAAGCTAGCTTCGACAAATTGTCTTAGAATTACTTCGTCAGGCAATAACGTAACACGCCGAGCGCTTCTAACGATCGCTCGTTAGCTCCTTCATCATGCTACTTCCATGTTTAAGCTGTTTATTGTATTATAAGACGTTTAATCTCTATTATCCAATTATTCGATAATAATCCGATGGGACAGAAAAATTCTCGAGTGCAAGCCACGTACCAGCAAACGCGGCATAGGACGTCCACCAGTAAAGTGGACCGATGACATCTGCTGGATGCAAGTCGCTATAAATAGATCACACTGGTGTTCAATGGGGGAGGCCAATGTCCAGCAGTGGACGTTTTATGGTTGATATGAGATCCAATTAAAAATTATATACTTCTCTTACGTCACACCTGCGTTGTCTGGGCTAGCTGACTCTGATTCCTGTGAAAAGTAGTTATCTTGTCTATGGATACTAGACTAGATATACGCCGCATCCTGTTAACATATCAGGCCCTACAAAATCGCAATTTTATAGCAGAACGATTTAAAATCGCTGTAAATGTTTTTTTTTCATGAGATGGAGAATTATATTTGAAGCTATTTCAACAAAAAAAAACGAAAATGGCCATAATGTTAGTTCCGCTTATATTAATAAGACCGAACGATATTTAGGCAGACGTCAAATTTTTAATTACTTAAAGTATTTATAGATGCTCGTTTATAAATAATTTGTCATTTGTCATATAAAATAGTTATGTACTGGTACATACGTACTGGTTACACCTGCCTATCGCGTAATACCGATTTATCCTAAAATTGTCGCAAGTCGTAATTGTGAATAGACATCTTAATTCTAACATCTCACCGTGACGCGTTAGGAATGAAAATGCACGGTTAATTTCTATTCAGATACCTACGAACACCTAGATTAAATAAGTTTTAATGACCGACTTTATGTTATTCAATTAAAATGTTTTTGTTTAATTTGTAAATGTTATAGTAGTTTTAATTTACTTTGGACATTAGTTTACGACGAGGTGATTGTTTACAAGAAGTACTGTAGATATGACTCCCGATCTTTAATGTTTTTGTAAGATATGCGTAGATATATATAATAAAAAAAATACCAAATGCGTCTAAGCCCTTTAATGGTTGACAGCAGACTGAGGAACTACCCTCAATATATTATACATGTATATATAGAATAATAATAATAAATACTTTATTGCTTTAAAAACATAATAATAACAATGCTGACACAAATTAATTCACAGGAAACAGATTTAGAGCAATTGGCGATCTTATCATTAACAGTAATTTCTTCCTGATAACCAATTGTCATAGAAGAAGCAGTAATAGTATTGGGCGATGCAATTTAGATAAATAAAATACATAAATATAATAATATAATATTTGAAGAAAAAAAAGTATTTATAGACGCGTAAATATTGGTTTATATTGTATAATAGTACACATTAGCTTAGCATTATAAATAAGTAATGTTATTATTTCCATTTGCACAATACAATACAACTGTGACATACTATTTCGTCGTTCAGTGTGGCGCCAGATGTGCCTTTATCTCAATACTGAGCTTATAATGTTGCCAAAAACACTTTTTCATACACCAATAATCTGTTTGGAGATTTTCTGTTTCTGTACTGTAATATTGGAATCCGGCCCACAAAGCATATACTACTTTTTTGTTTTATTTATGTAGGTGTTGTGCGTTTTATCCTAATTCCTGAAAATATACGTAATAATTTATTGAAATGTTATTATTAGTTTGTACGTAACACAAATATACAGTATAAAAAAGTAGGTATGTCTTATAAGAAAATAAATGAATTATTGAGCTATTAATTTCGGCTCATTGAAAAAATCGCAATAAATAATAATACATTTCTGTATGTGAACTATAAAATATATTATAAGCGTTCATTTAAAGCGGAAAGCATAAACTAAACTGTCAATTTCAGAGTAAATTTTAACGTTAAATAGAAATTGCACGGTGTTTATGAAATTAATGCAAATTATAATAAATTTACATATTTTAACTATGCTTGTTTTTGCAACACACAATGATGTTGTTTGTCATAAATAAATCCATACTATCATGGCGATTGTATGAAGGAAATCTATATTTATCATAGCAGAGCAATATGGTAGGTATAGTATATCATATATAGTCCGATGTATCGGAAGTTTAACAGCTATCGTTGTGACGGCGTGTCTATGTTGTTTCTTCTCCTAATTTTAGCATTAAAAAAGTTACGCGTATACCTGTAAAAAATCTCCAACTATGAGAGACAAGTAACTTTGACCTATTTACTCTCAATTGGGGCTTAAAGGGTCGAATGACAGCGATGATTAATGGCGGTATCAAATGAAGACTCCATACGGAAGCCTCTATTGACCGAAGTTAGTAATCGTCAATGTAGCAGGACTTTACATAAAAAATTGGTTTTACTGAGTACAAATAATCTAAACGCCAATAAAATCCATGTATTGTATCAATATAATCTCAGTTGATATACTAATGACTATTTTTTTTTTCTCTTTATACATGAAAAATACTTTACACTGGTCCAGCTACAAGCACGTCCATTAAGGTTACACGTCACATTGTGATATATCGAAGGAGAAGAACACAGCCTTTTATTGGACACTTTTGATTTGAAACCTTATTTTCGTTGCAATATTTATTAGGGAGCTAAAAATCCTTTTTATGTCGTAAATTTATTCAGGTAGGTACTTATGTTTACTGAGTTATTTCCGATACCTTTTCTAATGTTTTAGTATAAATAAGGTAATAAATTGTTCTTAATTTCAACTCAAAAATGGAACTCAATATTCACTATAAAAATATAACAAATGAACGTGTTTGTTATATCGTTGTTTTTGATAGCTTCAACGCCACACTTACAATACCAAATTTTACATTAACCAATTCTTTGTTTGTATCTGCTTTTATTCGGCAATAAGTTGAGAGATGTATACATCGTGATAGTATGGGCTTTATCACCTACTAAGGATAAGATAAATGTTTTCTTAATTTATCTCTGTGAATTTAACGAATCGAAATTTTAATAGTATTAACTTATATTTTTGTGTATAATTATATTTTTAAACTGTTACAAATAAAGTAATTTTTTTCCGCTTCGGTAATAATAAAAATATGACGCTTGTATTGGAAAAAAATGTTATAGAGCCTAGAACAAAATTTATGTACCTGCTTTAAAGTACATTAAAAAATATATTAAGAAAAGTCACAACAAAAATAGAGAATTTATAAAATGATCCAAAATGAAATCTCAGTTATTACTCCCACTAGAATCTCCACTTGACATAGTTCTCAGAAACTTGATGTCATTTATCATAACTCTTGGAGTAGTCAGTCCCTCGCCGTCCAGAGAAAATTGCTGGATGACACGGGTCGCCCTAACGTCCCTTTTGGCAAAACTTCCAAACCCTAGATATCTTACTTCTTTATTAGCAACGTTTCAATGGGATTCTGAAGCAAAATATTTTAAATAGTTTTCATATATTTGACATGCAAATTAAATTTTAAAAAGATCATAACTATATAGAAATTTCTAGATTGTAGTTCTGAATGAAACCGAAAGTTGGACAATGACGTCATCATCACAACAGGCGTCGGTCGTTTCTATGAAAGCTCGTTATTTTACTTTTAGTAGCCGAAAATATGATTTATTACTCATTTAAGTTCTACGAATACTGTAACTACAAACTAAAAACGTTTAGAATTAAATTCGTTTCAATAAAGTTCGACGAATAGGCCACCTTTGTTGGTCGACTTTACCGTGTCGATATTCCTCTTTCACATGCAAATTGTTAGTGTATCTGTCAACCACTATAGGCTTCATAGGCTTTGCTGAAGGATCTATGTGTTGAGGTTTTATTTACGAGTAGGCTTGTACATTGTGTCCCTAACATATACACACATAAATTACATGCATATTTTATATAGCTACATATATTTTACTAAGCTATAGTAAATTTAATGAATGATTTCGATTGGTACAGAGTATGTCATTATTAATGTACTTGTATGATCTGTAGTCATTGCCTGTCTACTTGTTATTCATATGCGTCATAAGAAATTGGTGTATTATTCAGTAAGTAGTCAGTAATTTAGACTTGACTTGACTTAATGTTCCTTTCTAAATTTCCTTTGTTTTATTAAATGACAGTCAGCCTTGATCGTATTTTGTAAGTACCTACATTTTTTGATATAAATAAAAGCTATAAAATGCAGAGTATTTTGTGAGTGCATTTAATAGCCGACCCTAACACCTACAAAATATGCTGGGAGCTATTATGGGTTACCGTTATTAAATACTTTCCATATTTCAGAATATCGACAGCGATATCGCTTTGCCTTTTTTCATTATTATATATTTTTTTCAACGTTCATTACAAGATTTTTGAAAGGGCAGCATATTTTAGATGCCTCGAGTCAGACCTAAAGTAAATTTGGTTACAAAAAATTCACTAGAACAGTATTTTTTTTACTTATTATGAAAAGGGAGAACTACTTGGTACGTGATTTGGGGTTGATGATATATGTCCCGATTAACAGGAAAGATTGGAAACCTGCAACGCAACTAACTCATTTTATGAGTTTGACAGGTAAGCCTCAGGACCGCAGAATGGTTATTAACCATTATTACAGTAATACCCCGCTTTACGCGACCCCGTTATGCGAGGTTTCACTATAACGCGAAATTCAAATTTATTATTAAATTACGCGAAAGAGTGCGTATTAACATAATGTAGTCATCAACTTCTCTATGGTCGCGGGAATTTCAGTTAACACGGGCCATACTTACTACTTAGCTTACCATTCAAATTATTTTACAATTTAATACAAAGTACAAGCAATTATACTAACACCAATCTCAAGACTATTGTTGTTAACTTAAAAATGAGTTTGTAAAGTTACAACGATAAAAAGAGATTAAAAATATATTTAAAGTGTATAAGTTTATTACGAGAATCTGCACTACCCAGTATTACCTTCATAACTCCAGCGATGTCCTGTAGAGAAAAGTTGACGGTGTAAATTTAATATTCTCAAGATAAACTTCTGAGCACGATCAGAGTTACGAAGTTGTGCAGCTCCTCCTAAGAGATTTTACACGTACTCACCAAAAATATAACTTTAATATTAAACCGTTAATACATGTTGTAGGACAAATAAAAGCAATATTATAAATGCCACCACTTAACATTAATTACGTGTCTTTTATATATATGTAGGTAATATATAAATGTGTGGCGGTCGATTCTACAGGCCGAAAATACTTATTAACCCTCCGTCGGGCGCGGCCGATCTCACAGGCACAGCAATTATAGGTTCTACGAAGTCTTTTAGTTTTTAGTCTGATTTAAAGGGGAAAAAAAAATTTCTATAACTTTTGAATAAAATTTATTTCTAAACATTCCAATAAAAATGATTGATTTTGATTTTCATCTTAGATTTAATTTGAAAAAAAAATCATCAATTTTTTTAATTGAGCCCGTCAAGCACACCGCGCCCGATCTAAGGAGTTTTTAGGGGTGCCCGACGAAGGGTTAAGAAGATTTGCGGTTTTGACGTTTATTCTGTCAGTGTCATCTTTCTTGTTTTCTTCTAATTTTTTTATTGCCACAATGCATATGATAATTATATTTTTAATCCATTTTAATCAGCAATATTATTTCACTTAAGTTTTTTTTAAAATATTTATATAATAATAATGAAATTAGGTGATATATAGAACATTATACGTTCATTTACGAACGTTATACATCATACGGAGTTTATTAATAAAGTCACCTTAATAACAATCAACTATGATTTAACTAAATTGCGTCGTGACTACAAAACAAGTCAATAATCACATTGTAAAAAAAAAAAAACAATAAAATATAAAAGTATACTACAAAAATAGAATATTTTATTCTCAGTCTAAGACTAAAATATCAAGGTTCGTGCTGTTAATATTAAGGAGTTTAGGCTTTCCTGACATCATATTACCATACTGTCTTGTAACAAGAATCATGTCGGAGTATTCGTAATATAGAAAATATAAAGCATACAAAGGAAATCCCGTTTGACAGCGCACTGTCACGTTGTCGAGTTTAGGTGAATACATTCGGGAAATAAACACGTCCCCATCCGCGCAACTTACATGTGTAACAGTTTTATTTAATTCCCACTTTTTATATTTGGTTTTAAAAGTCAATCAACGTTTAATATATCTCTATTAAAGAATCACTTCAGGCAAATATAACTTCAACACATCTGAAATAAAAATAATAATAAAACATACTTTTTAAAAATGTGTACATTCTAATTAAATGTGGTATCCCGTGGTTTCTGCTCGTGGTTATCTTAGCGCTCGTTGTCCGTCGCTGGGTTTATTACCACTTCTAGAAGACTCCAGCAGCCACGGAAGTACGTATTATTGAAGAAATATTTTTTAATAAAGTTTAAATTGCGCAACTATGATCTAATAGGGTTTGAGAATTAGCTTAAAAGAAAGTGGTACAAAATCATCAAACCATAAAAACAGCAGCTGTTGACATATATAGTATTTGCTTATTTTACCGTTGTCAATTATACATTTCAATAATAACTTATTTATTTATTACTTAATAATACAGTAAGCGAGAAGAAGCGATCTCTTCTAGACAACCAATTTTGAGATATTAGAGCAATGCAAATATAGATAAACATATGAACTACACACAATACACACCATGTTTCATATGTATCATACATAAACTAATAATGACAATAACACATACCTATATACATAAATACTAGGAAGAGAGATAATATTCTTTTAAAGATTTCTTAAAGACTGGAACATAATTATAATGAACAACATAACACAACTCCAGGAAACTCGAGGTACAAAATGTTTCTGCGACTAAGTCAAGTGTATCGTTTGTGTATTCGAATGAAAATTGAAAAAGAGGAAAAAGATCGAAATCAATCTGCATTCTCGTCGGCGAGCGTCTGTTGGAAGACCCTTTTTATTTGAATTGAAACCCAATCTACGAATATCGCTCAAAGAATCGAGGTTTGTTTGTATCAAATACTTGTACTCGATTAAACCACTTTAAAATATGTTACCTATTGGAACACTTGGACTTGTGAAAATACAATTGTACAAGGGGGCTACTCAGGCGCACGAACTTCGGACGAAAATACGGCCGTTTTCTACTCGTAATTATTTACGAAATTACAGATTTGATAGTGACTTCACTACGGATAGGCTACTCGGGGTTATTTTATGGACGTTTGGGAGGACTTTTTACGGGCTGATATGTCAAAATTCACGTAAGGTACAGAAGTGACGGCCGTATCACAAAACTTCGGATATGCCTGAGTCCTGTGCCCCCCAGCAACGGTAATGACGCTTTGCTCACTTCAACAATGAATATAATAAATTCGATATATAAACAAACTACTCGATATAGTTGTAATAGTAGGCGTTATATTTGTTGTTTTAATTGATAAAATAATTTGATAATTTTAATATTTAATTAGTAGTGCCTAGAAATGTAATAGGGAGGTGATAGTAGTAAATATAAAGTAAAGATAAAAGTAAAAAAATAAATAAATAAATAAATAAATTGATATTCCAATATTCAAATATCAAAGAAAAATTTCGATTAATACATATGCTAAGAAATATTTATAACATTATAAAAAATAATGTAAAATAGATTCTAACATTAATGTTAGGTTACTTTTTTAGAAACCACAGCACAAAGCCTGTACGTCACAAAGCGAAACTTTGAGTGCTTCGGGCGAGTTACGCCGGCCACTGTACCTACACACACAGGTACTCCTATCTAATGTCCGACTCAAACAGTTAATGGCGGATCCTGTGTTGTTATTTTTCAAGCTTTTAACGTGCATTGCTTCTGTTTAAATAACTTTTTAGCTGTATTTAAAAATGTATATATTTATTATACAAAAATAGTTTTATTTAGTTTTGAGTAGAATAGTAATATAAAAAAACGTGCTTTTACTGTGTTAAAGAAATGCGTAATGTATAGCAAAATTTAAAAAGCATTGTCCGAAGAAGGTACTTAAGAGAAGGTTTAATCTGTCTACCTTGAAAGTGGCAAAGATGCTATATTATAAACCTGTATTACGTTTACACAATCTAAATTCGTTATCGAAAAAAGCGAAACTCCCCTAAAGTAGTCCACGATTCCCTATATGACAGGAAATCGTGAAAAATAGTCAATCATCCATATTGAATTCCATTTTCAGCAAGCTTCCTTAACATATTTCAAACGCACGAACGGTTTTCCTTTGAAATTATTTAGTACTACGCACTTATTTTTATAACTAATGCTAGTATCAAATTGTATTAGTCATTGGATTTAAAAAGTTTCCCTAAAAAAAAAAGAAACTCTATTAAAACAAAAGACTAACTACAATGGCATTTTATTTATTTATTCGTTTTTTAAATACTTACATTCATGTATTTTATATAAATGTCTTTCAACTACAGCACTGCGGCAACTTTCAGCTAAATATAAGCTAAAGTTTAATAACAAAGAACTACTAATTAATTGTGGGATTCTAACAAAGTGTTTTTTAATATATATTAATATTATTTATCAATAGTTCCTTAACATAAAAAAAACCTATCTTTTCCGCCCACGAGGGATGTTGCCAATAATCAATACGTCAAAATAACATCACGATTTCGTGGAACCGTGAATGAATTTGATAATACCAAATAAGTTTTCTGAATTCAATGTAATATTGTAAGAAATAAAAGAGCTCAAAATTCAATACATTAAGTAACTAAGAAATAGTGGTACAGGAAACAAGATCATCATCCGTAATTCCTCTTGCTGATACGACCATAGAATTAAGAGGGAGTGCCTCATCACGCAGATAGTCACTAATGAAAAACGATGCCTCACAGCTACCGTCCAAGTTAAGCTAAGATAAGAAGCGTCAAAGCTCCTCGTATTACAGCAGCCTTCGATGCGGAAAAACTTCCGTGCCGTTAAAGTGATCGATGTATTGGATTATAGACTACTTTTAAGCAAAAATCTTATAGATATTAAAAGTCTTTTTTACATATATTTAAAATTTATTATAAATAAAAAAAAATTGCTTATTAATAGTCCTTTGCATTAACTACCAATAAATAATTAATCAAAGAATACAGTGAAAACGGGCTGAGATTATCTAAGTCATTAGTGTCAATTGTGAAAACCCAAAACGTATAGTTAGCTACCTATAGAGACTTTAATGATAATGAACCAAATGTTGAATTATTTAATTACCTTATTCACTTAGGTCGGGGTCGGGAAAAGGCAGGGGTTGTGATAGGCAGCAGACATTAGTAGTGTTGCTATCCCCTTTCTAAATATATACTAAGGTATGTTATTTAATGCTATTTACACCTGAAACAATGTTAGTGCGAGTGACGGAGCAACTTCACTAAGAGTTAGGCAAATATTTACTTAGGTCGCCTACAAATTAGTTTATCAAGAGCAAGTCGCTTAGAAATGTTAGTGTAATTGAAATTATCAATAAACGTCTATTCTTTTCATTATGAAGATTATCCTATAAAAGATATAATTGTCGAATATTGTATATCAAAACCTCAAAACCATCTAGACAGATACAAGACTGTTTTGTGATACTTACTACTGTAGTATGTACAAGGTTACGAAATTCATTACAATTCATACACGTTATAGAAATATTGCACATTTTAAGCAGTCTACTTATCCTTAATGTGCATGATACTAGATACCTTTACCAAGAAAAACTTCCTAAGAAAGCGTGTAACTACTATCTCGAGGAGTGGACGTATAACTTGACACTTGAGATATATTGCACGTAAACACGAAAGACAACTTACTTGGGTAACCAAGAAAGTTTGTTCTGGCGATGACTGTATCTACTAAATAGGATTTTATAGTCTTGCTGTAAAAATTTATTCGCTGGATATTAACTTCTAATTAGAAAAGTGGTTACATTGATTTCGCTATTACTTCTTTCCTATTGAAATATATGCCAATCTAACCGTCACCGTATGTATGTAATAATGTAAATGCAAAACAAATGTAAAAACAAATGAATTAAATCTATCTTTTATTTTAAAATATATAGTTATTAAAGAGTAAAAAAAATTTAGAAGTTTATTTTAGGATAAAAGGGTGATTGTGAACCCAAATTATTTAAGATTCATATGCAAAAGAGACAGACAACGCATAAACTATGAAATGCTTATTTAAATTCTTTCACATTTTCAGTGTAAATCCTTCAAAACATTTTTCAACAATTTTTAGTGTCGTATTAAACTGGAAAAAGTCATTTAAAATTTCTTTGAAATATATTATTTCAACTGTATGAAAGGAACGAAATGATGAAAATTAAAGAGAATTATACATTATTACATTTAGTACTTATTTCTTTATTATGTATTTGTTTTGATGTTTTGAATAGTTCAGCGGATGGATAGCCAATCAACTAATGACATCAAGTAATTTTGTATGGGCATTCGTAGTTCCCTTTACGACCTCTAGTGGCGCTGCAATGAATGCTGCTTGAATGTCAATCAAAGAGATGAAATAAATGCTATACTAAAAATGCTATTAAAACTGTATGAATTTATACACATCTAAATATTATAATTATGTATTATAGTTCAATATCCATGTGGAAATATGAATACAAAAGATACTCGTGTGTTAAAAATTAGATTTCCCATACAGTGAGCTGACGTTTTGAACATAGCAACTCTGCTCGGCTAGAATTGAACATTTTCTGAAACCTCAGCGAAATGTTGCCTTTGTGAATAAGAATTACGTTCAACTGGCTTCATGGGAGATGTAAGAGCAGGAAATTCAAAGTACGCTATCAAAGGTGTATCGGATACAGAAAAAGCCGTTTTATTTTCTCTCTTTTCATGTACAGAAAATTTTGTCTAAGGATTTACATTACTGACAATTTGCTTTTTGTGATTTTTTGTTAGTTAATTTATAAATAATTTCAGCCAAAATTCTTATATTTTAGTGAATATCACAAGATTTCTAAGGCATATTTTAACATAATAATATACCCTAGTCCTTCTGGGACATCTTCATTTGTCTTATTGCAAATATGTCGTTGTGCTCTAACTTAACACCGAGCGGAGTGCGGTAACATACAGAAACACATACTATTAAAAAACGTAATTAAACGTAATTTTAGAATGTTTTGTAAACAATCAAAGGTCTTAGAAACTCTTGAGAGACATTAGGTAATAATTTACGAGGGTCGGACTTGGATAAGCGGATTCTTGCTAATCAATTTTGTTTGTTACAAGGTTTATAGCCTGAAGGGACCTCAAAATTTATGTTTCGACAAGTCCGTCCTGTCAGGTGCCCCAAACCCTCGGCTCTTGCTCTTTATGTCAGCGATGTACGTGACCGATAATAATAAACGAAGAATCACGTGTGATAATAAGAAGCTTTTACAAAGGACGATATATAGCTTTGTGAGAAGAAATTCGTTTAAAAATGTTATCAACTTCAACACGTACGTCTTATACGAAGTGCAAATACTAATAATAAATTATAGATAGAATTTACAAGAAAACTGTATTGATTATTTTATTATTTATGCTTAGTTTATCCTCCATATAATAAATTGTGGTCGTTAATATGCCAGTTTCGTCCGATTGTTTGTTGTTTTGAGTTTATATGGAAATTTATAAAAAGCAATAAAATGTTATTGGATTTTCAGCGCAATCGCATTTGACGGAATTACGAAGAAGTTTTCATATCATTGTCGCCTTATAGGAAAAGTGTATCAGTTCCAAAATAAAATTAAACGCAACCGGCAAAAGTTCAGCTCGTAAAGTTTTTTCCCCAATCATAATAACCTCAAATATATAAGTACACATATTTTTTACAACGCATTGAAGCACAAAACTATAAAACTACCCACAAACAACATAACAGTTTTGTCGCCACAAGTCTTGTAATGCCATGTCGCCCAGGTGCGCGTTACATAATCTTCTACACGAGGAAATGAAAATTTTGTCTTCAGTATTCCACTTTTATGTGCATCTTTTAGTTTACCCCGAACTCGGTCGGCTCATTGTGACTTTTGCCGTAGCTTCTTTGAGATACACTTTTCCGTAGACAAATTTAATAGAGTTTGTGCGTAATTATTATAAAATTATTAGACATATGGTAGGACTAATTATCGAGCACAATACTAAAAATATATTTATTATTTTAGTTTCCTGAAGGTCACCTTTCTTTGCTGTATAAGTAAATACCTAATTTTATTTTAATAAAAGAAATAAAAAATAAATATATTTCACCGTGGTATCCCACTTCACGAATTTTCAATTAATTTTTACGCGACTGCATCTCCGGGTTTTGGGATACATTTTTTTAATATATAAAACGAACGATTCCCAACAAAGGTCCTTCTACGTATACAGTTTCAACTAGAACAAATAAATGTAGCAGAAACTCATGCGTTATTCATTGTCGTAAGTCGGCTGTAGGAAGAGAAATACGGTTGCATTACTATTGTACAAAGCATTTATTAGGAGAAACAATTTTGTTAAATACTATTATCTCTTGTTATGTAAATTTGTTTATAGTTAAACTAATAATAAAGTAATATAAAACAAAAATAATATATCGCTTCGACCACTTTTAGCTCGAGAAGTCCAAATGTCAATACAATTAATTATTCTGTAAATATTGGTATAAATAATAAACAAAACATTTATTGGAAAATAATTTATTGGAAATAACAATATTATATAATATTTTTATTCAGCCCCGACTTCGCTATCTTGCATAGACGAAAACTTATTAATTGCCTTTTGAACGAAATCAGTGGCTCGTGCAATACGTTCTGGGGTAGCGAAGGATCGTATTTCAATTTCGGCTTCTTCAATAGATTTCAAATGGGATAGTTTATGACAAACTGGCGTTAGTTTGCAAACGCCAATGACAGCGGTTACACCTATTAATAAAGCTGGAACATTAGCAATGAGAATTGTCAATGCTTTTTTAGCCAGAACGAACGGGTACTGAAAAGAAAAGTATAAATAAACTAAATAATAAATACGTTATTTATAATAAATCCCTAACCCTGTACTATTAATATCACCTATTTTTTTAATCATATCAAAAACAATTAATTTTTCTAAATCTAAAATTATATTATTATGTATGCAGTTTGGTGTAAGAGTCAAGCGTTCTCTGATAACAAGTGAATCGATTAATATCGTCCAGTGAGTTCGTAAGGAGAAGATAAATTGTCACTGACCCATATTATAAGTGTGTCGCCGAGCATCCGATTATGCCGGTCACCAGTTATTTAATAAATCATTTGATTTACAACACATTCATCGTATAACATTAGTATGGATTTATGACACGCATTAACCAGTGATTGTATGTTCTAAAAGAAAACTGCAATTATACTCACCGAAATAATCAATGCTAACAAACTCAATACTGAAAATCCGACTTGAGATGGAGGTGTAGATGGTACTAAAATTGCTTGATATCTACAAATAAAAATCATAAAAATATTAAATACACTACGTATTGATAAATTTAAATAAAATAAATCACATTTCTTTCTAAGTAAGATCGATCCGTTTAAAGTTTAGAGAAATATGGTTTCGTGTAACGAAATCTAAAAGGCAAGTATAAACTTTCTTAAACTTATATCGGAAGGAAGTCTTTGAAATCTTGAATATGTCACCAAAATACTTAAAAGTTTAACAGTATGCGGTCCACAGAGTGACTCCATTAGTATGTTAAATATTTGCTAAATTTTGAAACTTACCCGTCGTGAGTGTAGTAGGTGTTACGAACAGGCTCCGAACTTATAAAGCGTTTTACTCCGAAATCTTGATAAGGGTATGGCACTGACACATCCTAAAATATTAATTTTGTTTAATAATTTGAATTTATTTCATAGAAACAACCAGAAATTTGCTATCGATTCATTAAAGTTTTGTAAACGAAATACCGAAACTATACATACATATATACATAAACTATCTATGCATATATCAACGAACAAAGTATGAATGCAAAATGGTTCAATTGAACGTGGATCTACATATATTAAGGTGTACTACCAACTTGCACTAACATTGATAATTAAACAAATATATTAAAATACCTGAATAATATTTTCGTGTGCTAAAGCAGAATTTTGCAACGACAATTTTGGGTCTGCAATTGCGGCTGCCAGAAGAGCTGATCCAATTACAACCTTTTTGAACATCTGTGAAAAGTGAAATAGATTAATAAATATATTACAAGACTATTTTTATTACAGTTATCGAGATTTAATTGAAAAAAGTGCGTTAGTTGACTTTAAAAAATATTTTTAAAATTATTAAATTTAAAAATATAAGCATATAAAATAGTAATAAGAAATTCTTTATTGAATAAAATCACAAAAGGCGAACTTAATGCCTTAGGCATTTTCTGCCAGTTAACCTTTGGGAGATGTGAGCGGTGATGTTAATAGTACAGAAAAATAAAATAAATAAAATAATATATAAGCATAAATTAATATTAAATACGCAGATTACCTTTAATTTATTGGCAGCCCAAATAGCACAGTATCACCAATGAGGACTAGTAACGAATAATACTGCAAAACATAATCCCTGACTTTAAATACAGAAACAACTAATCATAAAGCTTAACAATCTAATTAACAAATTAGTAAAGCGCTTTAAATGTACTAAATTTCTATTACGATGACTCAGATTATAATGTTGGTGATAGTAATGATTATTAAATTTGTCATTCGGTATTTTATTTTTATTATTAAGCTAAGATTAATACATATTTTGCTTTCTTCCAAATTGTTCATAAAATAATAGGGATACTCAATATAATTACTGGTAGTCACCATAAAACAAACGAAATTATTTAAAATTATTTTGCTTATAATTCCCGCTACATTAAGTCGATGAAGGAAAATAACCTCCACCAACATTCAATAACTTGTCTCAACGCGTTTCGCCACTTCACGTATCCTGATGGTGCCACAAAACTTAAAATTAAAGGAGAGGGAGCCACCGATGAACCAGACTCTATATATTTAAATATCTCTATATATAAAAATAGCAGCCCGATCGGTTTAAAATTGGCGGACGTTTCATACAAACTTTCATCCCCTATTTTATCCCCTTAGGGGTGGAAACAGAACTCTTAGAAAATTGCATGTATGAAACACATACTGATCCCCTATGTATATAAATACTGCAATGTTGAATAAATAAATGAAGTTTAGCACAAAATGCTTCCCAGTTCAAATATAGAGCTTAAAAGCCGTAACTTATTTCGTAAAGAAGTCATTAATTCAGTACCACATACTTGGAATTCCGTAAAGCTGCTGCGAAAGGATTCAGGCGTCTTCGTCGAGGGGCTCCAAATACTATAGCTTTACTTCGAATATTTTCCTTGAAACCCCACTTTTTATACATACAGTGTTTAAATCTACATAATACAAAAAAATAGAAATCCCAAATTATAAACACTACGTTTTTTATTTATGGTAATGACCAATTGATACTTAATGACTATTAATTAAACTTGCTAGTCAATGACGCGGTCGTTATCCCGTACACGGAAACTCTGTACTTATTTAAATTTAGTAGCGCATTTTAACAATTGACACGTTTCTTATTTTCTAATAGTAACTGCAGTTGTTTACTACCTACTAGTGTAAATGGTTCCTTTTCATAGCGAGCTTCTCAAAATATCTTCCGCATCCCGCATGCGGTAAATAATAACCAACATGAAAGCGCCATTTTACCTTACCAATTGTTCTTTCCTTTCATGTAAAAGATGTATTCTGAGAGCAACTTAATTTACAAAGCAAAAGTATCAATTACTTCTTTAATATCATAAAAATATATTTTCATTTTACTTATAAGTGATAAATGTAGCGGAAATATTTTAAAGCTTGAAATGAGAACCCATAATCGTCATTTCGATCTATAAAATTTCCTTAAATAAAAAGTGGAGTGAGGGAATAGAGTTCATATATTATTCATTCTGCGTCCGAAAGCGTAAATGAAAAAGTTTCCGTATTCAATGGCTATTCGAACGCCGCCAAAATACTTCAAGAAACTGGAACTCTCCCGTTTTAACTCAAATTAGACGTTGAAAAACTTTTCTTTTACTCATCGCGGTTTTCTAATTTTGCGATGAGTTGTGTTCTCTTTTATTGCTCAATCAAAAACGCTTTCTACTTTTTGAAAGAATTATTACTTTTGTTTAAAATAATAATTTATATTCAGGTCTTTTAAACTACAACAACCATCGAAACAATTATCATTTTCACTATAACTATCTACATCTAATCATATTTAAATGAAAAAAGTTTTAAAATAATCTAATATTGTTTATGTATTTTATATACATATTTTCTGTAAGCATATAGGTATTGGAATAGGTAAAATCGTGCATTTCATTCCAGTCACGGGCTCCTGAATAAAGCAAAATCAACGTTTCCGAACTTTGTGATTCGTTCGATTATTGACTAAGGAAGGAAATTGTGGTCCGCATCAATTCAAAAGTCGTTTAATATTATATAAGTGTTTGTTAAATTAAAATATAATAAAGAAAATATTATCGAAAATTTTTGGTCACAATAAAAAAAATATGCGTGTATTTTTGCATGGCATAAAAGTAGAATATTTAATAACTTTAAAAGGTTGGTCGTTGATGGCAATATCACTTAACCGAACATTTTCATCATGAAGTTCCCCTCTCAGTGATTAAAACACACTCAAATTGCTTGTAATTACTGGAATAAGTAACGGTTTTAATTAAAGTACGTACCATATATTTGTGTTTTTTGGTACAACTCTATTTTTAGTACTTTTTTTCCATATTTTATTTCTATCCTCTGAAGCGGACTATTGTGGAGGTTTCGAGTTCAATTGAAAAATAAATATCCAATAAAAAATGATATGTATTATAAATATAAAACACTTCAATATTTAAAAGTATTTTTCGCCTAGTTTAATGGCTGAATCCTTTAATTTTAAGTTTAATTTATTTTGTCTCCTTCTTTTAAATTGCGAGTAAAAGGGACAGAACACTAACAAACTCAAATTCGAACAACGTCGAATAGTTTCAATCTAACATTCCTGGTAAAAGAAATAAAACAAAACAATATATATATAGATATCAACATAATGCTTTATTTTTACAAATACGTTTTGAAAGTTTTCCCGCCATCTATGTTATAATAGAAACTAACTTACTATTTACAACTGGAGAAAAATCGCTCTATTTACAAAAACACATTAAATTTAAATTACATCAAGATTTTAAGGCACATTTATAAACTTGATACTATTTCTAAACTTAATAGGTCTCTTTTACAGTAGCAATTTTGCGACACTCGATACATACACATGTTTTAACCAACATATATAATAAAAAAAACTTGAATCAAAATCAAACTTAATAGGAATATGATTAAAAATTAAATTTATCGCTAATATAAAAGAGATTATAAATTACTCGTAAAAAGACACTATTAAAAATACCATTGCAGTCATTCAGATAAATATACTAGAGATGATACCAAAAACAAAGTGGGCTGATTTGAAACTACAATCATAAAACTCATTGATTTAGGTATCTACTTATTTCAAAGTCTATTATATACCATCTGTTTCATGATATATTCTATTATTAAAACTAATTCGCGTGTCGCTTGTGATATATTAGCGTTTCTAGTATATTTAACTCAATGGTTACAGCGCACATTCTAATGTCAATACGCTACAGACAATATTATCATACAATAACAGATATGTCCACAGATATAATTATTTACAACTATGTATATTAGTCTTTATAATTGAAAATAAAGAAAAAACTACATTAAAAAAGTCCAGACAAAACGTTTGTAATAAAATTGAACGATTAACTATGTATCTCTGACGGGTAAATTATCAAACGCTGTTCAAATTCAAAGTGTCTTTAATTGTGTTTTGTCCTTTTCATTTAAATAGTGAGTGTGTGAAACAAAATATAAATGAACATACTTCAAATTTAAAACATGAATAATATTTGTGATGATTTACAGAAAAAAAATGAAAATTATTTTTATAATCAGTATATATTATAATTGAAATATTATAAACGTATAATACAATAATAATAATAATAAAACGCTTAAATTTGTACTACCATACATTTACAAGAAATTCAGTACTCATAGAAAGCAACTTAAAAAGTATGAAAGGAATGTAAGAAATACTGGAAAGAAAATACTGACCACATTAATAATGTAATCCTTAAATAAAGATTAACTTAACAAAATACTTCTTCAAAAAATCGAAAGACTGTATCTGGCAGTGGTATTTGTATGATAAAAGAAGAAAATAAAACAAACCGCCAATTTTTTAAATAAAATTATTTACAATAAATTTTACTGGCACAATGTCAATAAATAATAATTTTCAAACAAAAAATAAACAATTTTTTATACAAAAATAATTTTAAAAAAAAACAATTAAACATTGGAATGTGAAATAAAAGTAAAAAAATTAACGAGATTCATCTCGATCCTGTAATAATTTTGTACATTTTTTTTAGTCAACTCATGGGAATGCTTCTTACGATATATAAAAAAGATACATTTACGTTTTTGCAGTAGTAAACATTAAATATAATTCTAAATTCAGTCATTAAAAATAAACAAAAACATAAATTCGAATAAACAGGAACTTAGTCTAATTATTTAAAAACGATTTATAAACAAAATTAAATCTCACTATAAGCTTATAAAAGCTTGTAATTTCTAATATATTTAATTAAAAACGGGTCTAAATTTCCCCATAAAGTCTGTAATTTTTTAATACTTTACTAAATACCTTAATTACATATATTTACAAATAACAATTTGTTTTTTTACAAGAATAATAATCACAATTTTCAACAATTGCCTATAACACTATTAAACCACAAATACATTCATGAAGCAGTTATTCTTTTTACTTGTGTTCCTCTTTCAAGTTGATGACACGTCAAACTTTGAGTCTCCAAACCCCATACAACGAGTAAGCACAATAAATGAACCATACTTTAATACTTGACAAAGTTGACATTTGTCCATTTCATACATTACAAATCTCATTGTATTCGTATGCGATCAAATAAGCAGATTTTTGATTCATATTTTCTCATATTAAATTACCTACATTTTTTTGAAAATTTCAAATTAGATGTCAAGAAATACCACCAAAGAAATGCCAAAATAACAACGTTGAAATACCAAGCCAATTTGACATTAAGGTTTGATCACAAATTAGTCTCTCCTTAAAGTTTGACGAATCCACACTAGTTTAACGAAACGTTTTTAGGAAAGAACACAGCTTTATAGGTTACACTGCTAATACAAAAAAAGACCATTCGGCTACGTCAATATTCGAATTAGACAAACGAAATTCTTAACTATATCTGATTAGAAATTTATATTAATTAAAATTGTAAATAACGTTTGTAAATATCACTTGACAGATATGAAGAACGATTGTATAATTTCTCTGATATAATTTTAAAAATTACAAACAAAATAATGCACAATTTTGGTATGGCATAACATTTACAATATACAAAAGACGCACAAATATATAAATTCGAAAATACATTTAAAAAACTCAAAGAGAAAATAAATTTCGTCTATATTATTTATCATTATAATATTAAATTCTGGCACTAATTATTTATACAATATTATAACGTAATATTTAGGCCATATTTAAATAACTCTAATGGGGTCACCGAACACACTAACCGTCGATTATTTTGCTTAATTTGTCATTCATAGTTCATTATGGCCTCAACATGAATTTCAATAAACTCTTCCGTTCATCTACAATTTTATAATTTACACTAAAAACACACTTTGCGAATATCAACGAGTGAACTCCACAGTCTTTTCTGTTTTAAAGTCCTGAAATCCAGTTCCTATATGAACAGAATTTCATCGTAAACCTCCGGCTACTCGGATTGTAGATCTAAATTTAGTCGGCTTGGATTGAAATTTTCCATATTCCACATTTGTCTTTTCTCCCCTGGGAAACACGTCTCCATGGCAATCTTCGTTTTCTTTGAGTTTATCGCCATGCACTTTTCACTCGAGCCGTGTTTAATTTGTTTTGTCTGTGAACAGTCATGCCGATATATGCAAATATAATTATAAATGTCAGCGTTAACCACAGCGTCTGCGTTTTCCGATAGGTTTGCTTTTATATGATTTTTTTTAAAAGCTGCAAAAGCAGACGATGTGTGTACGCCTGTTCTTAATTAAAATTATCAATAAAGCACGGATCTTTTGTCATTCGGAATAATATAATCGATTTACAAAACAATTGAGCGCAGATTACCTCTGCAATGGCGAACCATATATTTATACACGACGATTCACATAATAATATCATTCTTTTCAAATATGCTATTCATAATATCTTTAGGTATTATGAATAGCATATTTAAACTTATTTTTTGGGTTTGTTTTTAGTTGTTCAGCATTTGTTCGCCAACATAGGCAATTCCCAAGTTGGTTGTGACCATAGAAATATGAAATAAGCGTCAAATCATAGAAGATATTTAAATTTAAATAGCAGTTCATTTATTAACTTACATGTTGATCATAAATCCACAGCTGGTTGCCCTTGCCACCGTGACACGGATATAAAACCACATCGTGACCCGAGTAATCCAAGCACGTCTCATCACGACGAATTTCGCCTTGCTTCGAATACATCCAATACTGAAAATATTAATTTCTCAATATTAATATCAGTACAAATTTAAAACTCATTATGTATTAGTTAAAATAACAAAACAAAAGCTGATCTATATACAGCTATTAATTAATAAGAACCCCGAAAACAAAAATTAATTAAATACTTTGAATACACTAATCAAATAATTATTAATTGAATTGGGATCCATTGTAAAAATAGTAATTAATTACTTATAATATACAAAGTTATTTTGAACAACTCTACAAATTTTATTAAGGTTATTCTTAAATAGATATAAAATGTTAATGACTAAAATACTAAGAACCTAACGGCAGTACCACTTTTCTGTAAAAAAGGTAATATAATAATATACTGTACATATATATGTATATACCAATAAAATACGTTTCGTCATTTGCCTGTCGAATTTTAGAATGTAGGGTAGTTCAAAAAAAAAATTAATGACGTGTAATATGTTTTCGTCCCGGTGTTATAATAGAATAAACTACGGTATCCATGGTCACGAGTTAGAATAGCACTATTCATTTATTTATTTATTTTTTTGCACAAATGACCAGGTAAAATTTACCTAACATAAAAAAACAAATACTGAATATAGTAATTGTATTTCTTTAACAATAGTGTGTCGCGTCTTATCAATGATTAAAATTAAGCACTAACTCGTCTTGATGGGTAAGGATTAGTTAAAAAAGAGTAACCATCACCGAAAATAAATATAATAATACAAATTTAATGTATTCTCGCAATATCTATAACACTACTACAATATAATATTTCAAACAATTAATAAGTTAATAAGCAACTAATGATATTGAACCTCTAAACCTTCTTTACAATCGAAAGCTGACTCATGAAATTAGTACCATATTACAAAACGATGTCATTACTGTAGCTAACAATCCCCATTATCACCAATCTACAGGAGAAAGCGTGAATGATTGCCTCCTGCGACAAACCTGATTGCCATATTGCTGGTGACACGGCCATAACTTGATGGGCTTCTTTATGTCTTCTGGCGCCCCTGCTGAGTCCAAGCACATCTCCGACCAGGGGTTCGCGATCTATTGCCGATAAAGTTAAGATAGTGCCCGAACAAGCAAGCGTGTTGTGCCGATGTCGTGACAAGCAACACTAACTTTTCAAGTGAGATACTTTTATATTATACTATTTAATTCCCATTTTATACAGTTATTGCCAATATAAAGAAAGTTAATGTTGCAGGTTATATATTAAAATAGTTTTAACCCTTTGAAAAGAAAAAAATGAAATGAGACAGTTGACTTATTCGTCGTAGAATCACTCGTAATACCCATACATTGCGCTTTAATAAACAAACCTGATTCCCTCCGTGTCTATGACATCTATGAAGCCAAAGAGGCTCTTCTTCCCCATCTACGTTCACTCCGTCGATACAATATTCATAGAAATAATGACGAATCTGACGTGGAGTATTGTGGTTCAAAAAGAAAAATACAATTGATCATGACTACTTAAAGTTATTTGACGTATTATAAATTATAAATAGTGCTTGGAACGAGAGGTATCATAGACCAGGCAGATGCGAAACATTTTTGAATAACAAAATATATTTAAGAAAAACAATGGTACTGCCGCAGGTTGCCATATATTGAAATTGGCATAAACCTGATTTCCTCCCTGTCGATGGCATGGGTAAATTCCGACTGGCTTATGATGGTCCGATTTACGCGTTGGCGAGTCCAAGCAGACTTTTTGGAAGCCCACATTTCGAATCTGCACATTTGTAAATTTTGAAACACAATTCCATTTATAAAACATTGTAATATAAAAAAATACTCTTGAATGAAATCAATAATGAAACCCATACGCACCTCTCCATTTGCGACGGATTCACCCGGAATGAACAGTTCGGGATAAATATTTTTCAAGTACCAATCAAATGACTTGCATTCCAATTTTTCTCTTAACGAGATCCTACTACTTATGTCACCATAATCTCCTTTATCATTCCCCACTCGTTGATAATAGTACTTAGCATAATCATCCAGCCACACCTTAAAATCGCATAACATAATTTTTGATATATATATAAACAACAAGAATTCATATTAATAGAAACAATGTACAAACCTCAGCCAGCCGAACAGAGTTCTTCTTCAATACGTTTACTCCTGTCCGCCATTTGTAAGGAGATCTTTTTCTAAAAATATGCCCAACGTGGGAACATGGCACTATTTCCAAAGTCCCGCCACACATCCACGTTTTAAATGAAAGCTCTAAGTTTTCACCACCCCATATATCAAAACCGCTATCATAAGTTCCTAATTTTTCAAAAAATTCTTTATCTATTGCAAATAATCCACCGGCCATTGTAGGAGACCAGACAGCTTCAGCGGTGTGTTTGTGTCGAGCTCTCTCTCTTGTAGGGACTGGATGCCAATTAAATTGTAAATTCCAATCAAACCCGCCAACATTAACTGAAGTTGAATCTCTATAATGATACTCCAAAGTTGTGTCATCTATAACATCAATAACCGGACACACTACGGTAGTTTTATTTCTTGCTATTCGATCTAAAAGTGGCTCAAGCCAACCTAGAATAATTAAAATAATAATTATAATAAAAACATTAGTGGTAATTTATTTGGAAACATAATTATTTTAACAATTTCTTTACCTTCAGTACATTCACAATGACTATCAAGATAAGTCAGAACAGGCGCGGTTACATATCGTGCTCCTAATAATCTTGCACGAATTAGACCTTCACGTCGAGTCGCTCTCACTATCCTAACCTTTGGTATGGCTGACATATAATCTTCCAATTGCTGCATTAAATGTGCTAAAAACAATAATATTAATCAAACTTAGATATTATAATAGCAATCTGTATTTATAAAAAAATACATACGCATATCTGAGAAATCGTCAACCAAAATAATTTCCTTTATAAGGTGCTCTGGAGATCGGTCTAGCACGGAATGCACGGTTCGTAACAGTACTGACCATGCTTCGTTGTGGAAACAAATTACAACTGAAGTTTGTGGTAGGTCATCTAAAAACCGACCCGGCTGCTTGCACCTGTATACAAAATTTACCTCTGTATGCAATTTATACGGCCTCCGGTTGCCCACTAGTTAAATTACGTTTAACAAGTAATTTTGCCTGGATAGTCTGTTGTAAATACTTCGCATGCACGTTTAGTTTTATTAAAGTCACGAAAACTATTAACTTCAATTTAGTTTAAACTGTTTTTAACAAGAACAAGAATGTGCTTGTAGCATCCTTTTATGCCTATAATAATCCAACTGGAGACTGAACATTTACGAACGCAATGTGAAGTGCTATGGAAATAAAATGTATATGAAATGCCAGTGATTGTATATGATCATTTTCCGGATGTAACTAGTGTATGATTTTTGACATATGACCATACTTCGCCTATTGTTAGGTTCACTTAATTTTTGAGAGATTTCAACTCGGGACTAAACCATGACCGCTTTAGAAATTGTGTTCATGTAGTCGTGGAATTAGTATTGAATTTTGACTAGTAGTAGAAGATTCTTACCATTCGTCTCTTGGATCAGGCAGCTTCCTACGTATTGAGATGAGGTCACTAACATATTGATTAAAGGCATTCTTTTTCCAACCATCAGCCACGGCCGCTTTAGCCTCTTCGCTTAGGTTCTTAGGCAGTACGACCGGTTTGCCAAGCTCGCCGGGAGCGTTGTCCGATCCCGGTGGTGCAATTACGCCTAGACCTACAATGTAATTAGCAAGGATAATGTCTGCCGTTTAACTGGATTGCAAGCGAAACGAAAGAATATTATACATTATAAGCAAAATACTGGTTTTGCAAGCCAAGGTCCAAGAATCTGTTTCAAAGAAATGTCAAATGATACAGTGGTAATATGCATATAATGTCATTTAAATACATAGGTTTCGTGACAGAGTACTAAGAAATATATAAAGATGTGGTTTGTTATAGTGTTAGTGCTTCATGACATGACAATAATCTGACAAACCTGGTTTATTATAGTTATTTACGTTTGTACTAGTTACCTTCCAACCCGCCGATGAGTTTCAGCCAATTCAGACGTGGGAATGCTACAGAAAGAAAGAAGCATGCATTGTGAATAAGCAAAATTAGAAAGTGTTTAAGATATAACACAAAAAAACTATCACCATTTTATTAAAACAGATAAATTTGCAAATAAATAGGAAGAGGATAATATTGAAATAACTTTGAATCATTGTTACATGCGATTACGATTACGGTTCCATTTCTTGTTGAACAATGTTATATTTGCAAAAGCTCCTTATTGCATTAACTAAGAAACTACTAATTCTACTCGCACGACCGACACCGACATGCTAATAAACTAAACTAACTTACCATCAGACAAATTATTGCCATAAGGCTCGCTTTTCCTTTTCGTGGAAGTTGATTTGGCCATCTTTAGCGGTTTGGCTTCCGGATCTTCATATTCCATAGGAACTGGTTCGATAGTGTTTCTTCCGCCACCGTGCGTCAACAAGGCCACCATGAACCATAATGCCATCAATACAACAGCAGCCTTTATTATAAAAGTACGTCTTCGTAGAATAAACATTTTCTAATTGTATTTATAATTCGTAAAAATTAAATCCAACTTTTAATTAAAAGTTTTTCGTCGCCTCGAACATTATCCTTTGTGATATGTTAATTAAAATTAAATAATTAGGAAAATCGAAATATACTTTGAGCAATATAATATCAAGACTAACTATGATCACATTTGTGAGTGACTAGTAGAGAGAGTACTGTAGATTTGTTTATACTCCTTAGATATGCATTGTCGATATGAATTGTTGCCTTAAAATAACCGAACTTCACATAATCATATCATTATCTGTTCACGCTCATCTTAACTAGACATGCGCGACAGTTGGAATTTTTTCTTCGTTCGTTGTTTCATATCTGCAACGTTTCTGCCCTTTATATCATTATAAGCACTTGGTCCTAAAACAAACATTAAGGCATAGTTTAGAAACTACAAAGTAGTACAAAACGTCATCATCCATTGTTGTAAATCCTATGATGTTTAAGGGGTATTCGTGCTATATAACTGACGTATAGCGAGTGATTTTTTCGCTGTGAGAATGCGAAGCTAATGGCTCACGAGTACGGGTATGAACTCCCTTTTCAGCGGGCGGTGTAAGAGGGGAGCAGAGAAGGGCTTCCGTAGCGACGGCTGATGGATTGTTCTGCTTCGTACATTATCGGGGCCAACTTCAAGAGCAATATTTCAAGCGGCTCTCACCGAAAAGTCCATGCGACAATTTGTTGAAACAATCTTTCTATTTTTATTTTAAACTTTTCAGTTAGTGTTTTGTTTCCTTTTTAGATCTATGATGCGCTGTCGCATAAAGTCGGTATTAAAAAAATGTGTTTTCTTACCTATAATTTTACTCTCTTAGATGAATACGAAATAAATCTGTAACAAAGGAAATGCATATTTCAGTTATATGGCTGAGTGTCAAACATCCAAAATCGCCGAGTTAAAGATAACGACAATAAATTTGATAAAATCTTTACGGTTCCAAATTTCACGTAAATAACAGCGAATATCCGTTTATCTGAGACGTTTTCTGCCATAAATTTTAGCAAACGCCTCCCTCGGGGTACAGAACCGTTTGGTTTGAACCAATCTAGATTTAAACATTTATAAGTACCACAAAAACTTAACACGTTACATATACGATGAAATCTATGCTTCAAATTCAAATAATATTTCATTCAACTATGTTATTTCTTACCAAACCGCACCTAAAGTAATAAATTGAAGAAAATGTATTCAATTTATTGATGATTTCTTTTCCCAATTTCGTTGATTCAATCTAAGTTAGGAAGGTTTGGTTTGTAGCAGCAATAAGCCCGCCCTTTGTATTTTTTGACAATATCTATATTTTTTCAAAATTAAATCAATTCAGTCTGCTTAAATTGAGGAAAACATGAGGCCGGAATGTACGCAATCCCAATTTCATTACCTAACGAGTGTTAGTAGGTTTACAAAAAAAAGCTTAAACAATGTGATGAAAAATAATTTATAAAATTCCACCATGATGGTAACTAATTATTTTTCCTTTAATATTAACCTGATGAATATTAATAAAATATTAATTAGTCACAGTTATTTAAGCGACTTAATTAAGTCCAAAGAATTTATAATAAAAGTTAATAGGAAGACGCTGAGAAAAAAAATGGCGCCGATTATCAGAAGCTCCTCAGATAATTCAAGATAATAAAAGCAATTATTCGTTGGTGAAAGGAAAATGGACAAAATAGACTTTTGGGGAGGTAAAAATCACAAGAAGGATGTTTCGACCAAAGGAGATAAAATGAGTTAATTTACCATTTCCCCTGAGGCCAACATTCATTTTCCTCTTTGTCGAATCGATAAAACAGCCTACGTTATTCTGTGGAAAAAAAATTATTCATTTATAATCCATTTTATTAATGGAGTTTTTGTACACGCGCAATGGAATGGACCGCGTGCCTACTTTATTAGGCGAACACATAATATTTCACATTGTACAAAAATAAATTTACATTCGAGATAGATATACGAGTATTTATACAAAAATATCTATATGATAAATGACAAAAAAACATTGTAAAATACTTTTTGAATATCCTATTTTACGACATTAAAAAATAAATATAGAAGTGTTATGGATATCTGCAGATAGCATGCTGTTGATCTAAAATTCGTGTTCCTTCAACTGCTAAAGCATATAATAGCTCGGTTATATCCTAAAAATATTCACAAACGTACGTGGATGCGAGAATATTATTCAAAATATAAAAACATATTAAACGTATTTTATTTAGCCTTCCTCAGCTAAAGAATTTAAAACTACATAGAATATACTTATTTTAAACATAAACTAATGCTACGATGGGGTTAAACATGTTTTTTTTTCTGACTACACTCCATGGTATTGTAAATAAATGGAAATATATGTACAATAATAATATGAATAAACAAAAATAGGTCAAATATAAAATACACATTAAACAAATTCCTCAATAATATTCAAATCTAAAAATAATAAACAAATAAAACGGTTGTTTATTCAGTAAAATCTTATTCAACTTCAATTTCTACGTTCGCTCTTTCTTAAGGGAATTGAGACGATAAACAGAATCCACCAAGTAGAATCCAACAGATGTTACACAAGTTACAATAAGATAGCCTTTAAACAAATTGCCAGATGGCTGCTAAAAAATGAATTATTAATTAAAATATTAATACAAATAAGAAGTCTTCATTTCTGATTGTTTAATATTTTCTTATAATCCGCCTAGAAATTGTTTTATACCGCTACATAAACGCGCTACAATCCATTGATTAAATTGAAAAGGACAAATTTATAATGATATATAACGAAATCGTACCAATTCAAGATTGAAAACAATTGAACGACTACTGTCTAGACATGATGTGGAACAAGTCTCAAAATATAGCTTAAAATTTGTAGTATTAAATTTTGCTTATATTAAGTTAAACACTAGCCGACAATAAGCCTATAACATATACGTATGTAGCACTCACTGAGCCCGTAATATATTAGGCGTGTACTTCCAAATCTATTCCAAATAACATGTTGTTTTGTTATTACTAACTAATTTTGTATTATTTTTCCATCATAAGCACAATGCATAGTTTTAGATCACATTAAGTTCAACAGATATTTATTTTTATTTCGCTGACAGTTAGTTATATATAATAAGATGTAGTTTTGTCAAAGTAGAAAACATAAAGTAACTTTCACTAAACGGATAAATTAGCATTAATTAAAATCCACAAATTCTTGATGAGAGAAGTTTTGTCATATTTGTTCGCGACTCCAGCTGTTATGAATTATTAATTTTCAAGTCAAAAGCTTTGCTCAAATTTAATTATAACATAAAGTGCAAATTCAGGGCTATTCTAGAATTAGCGAGGCAAAATCGTCTATATAACCGTTTAAATATAGTATAATAGTTTTCTCAATTAAGCCACGTTTTGAATTCATTGTTTAAGATGTTAACGAAACAAAAAAGGTGAACGTTCCTCCAATAGGAATTAGAATCAGGGATCTGGAATGGTCTTCAGCCGCTATTCTTAGATAGTGTTAGTTTCAGAGAGCAATTAGAGCTAACTACAAAAGTAATTAATCTGCATTAATTGAGCGGAGCAACTTTGCCTGGAATTTATTCTTTAGGATTTTAAGTGGATCTTCTTTGTTTTTCTAATTGAAATAGTTATTCAGAACTTTTTATATCATATTTTTTATGTTCTTTTAGTTTAACACAACTGAGTATTTGTTATTACTTATTTCGGGGTACGTTCATTTAGTAAGGATTTTAGAATACCGCCTTTAAAAAGGTAAAACAAGATTTGATACATCAGTACTGTTCTTAAAACATGGATTGAACCAACATAAGGTTTAATCTTAACTCCTTAATGATACCTATGTTTTTTTTTTTAAATTTAATTGCATTAAAAAAATGAAAATATTACCTTTAATATGATTATCCAAGTCTAGACCCGTTACCGTACAGCGACCGAGTTATCCCCCAATCCACCCTTTCACACCCAGCAAGCAGCGAGCGTGCTAATGACATTTAGAAGGACTTGTAGGTGGCTAGCTGAGCACTCCAGGTGTGAAATTACATCATTTGTGCTTATTTCAAAAATAGTTATTGCAATAGAGTTTTGATGGGTGAATTTTATTCGGCTTAAAAAGGCGTTTATTTCGATTGAGTTAACTAAAAGTTTTCGAAAATTACAGCCGTTAAATTATACAAAACAAAAGTACTTAACGGTTTTTGTTTCGTTTTAAAATCCCTTAAAAATTTTGATAAAAATTCCAGTAGGTACTTTTGACCAAGATCCAATTAAAACAATGCGATTAATGAATGGTGCTTAACACTAGATTTACCAGTTTAAATATACCTATTTCTACCAAAACCAAAAAAGTATATAATTGTTACAAATATATATAAAATAATATAAAGTTCATAAAACTAATTCTTCTGTTATAGATTAAAGAAGATTAGAAGAATTAAAGGAAATGTTACATGTATGCAGTAGGAATTTTAATTTGATATTGCAAGACCAGTCATTTTGACTGGTCTGGTAAATCTAGTGTTAAATACAATACTAACACTATACCATAAGAAAAGGCATATTTAAAAAAATAATATTATGCAAAACGTAACTAATAATTTGTTGTTTTTCTTCAATTCATTTATCAGCTGCCTGTACCAGTCGCTATGCAAAGACTTGGAAGTAAAAAAACCATCATTAATAAACTCTTTTCATAATAAACGGCACAAAAACTTAATAGAATCGATTACCAAGTAGGTACTTAAACAAAAGGCGTGTAAGTAAAGGTTATAATTTTCCCTCACGATGTCGACTTAATAAATTCATTATAATAAAATAATCGCACGTTAATGATTAACGGGTAAACTACTAAACACGGGCCTGCTAATACGCTCATTAATTATTTTAGTCATAATTGCACCATGTTTTTATAATATAACATATTTTGTATACTTACTAAGCCAAAACAAAAAGCAGTATATCCTATTGATACTTGTATATTAGTATATATTTATATATATTTCTATTAAGCTGACATGCGAGCGTATTTCACCTGATGTTAAGCAATCAATGAGTAACTCCAACATTATTGCCGCAAACAAATGAATGCAGTCAGCAATCACTTCCGCTATGCCGGCCTAACTTTTTTCTTTATATTTAGGCTAATATCAGACTGAACTTTAATTAATCTTTAGGAATTTAATAAGTATGTTTAGAGATCTAGATCCGATTATAGACATAAACAAATATGGGAAATATAGAAATAAAAATACATTAAGAATAATGGCATAAAAAATTGATTGATTTATTTGAGCTGAATATACTAGAGAGAAGACAGGAACAATGATGATACGCTTTGTAGCCCGATGGGCTTATCTATAGTGGCTTACATAATTAACTACAATTTATGTTTAGTTTTTTTATTTCAAAACATGAGTCCATAGCTCGAGCTAATATATTGTTTCGCATGGCTTCTTTAGTACATTAATTAATTAACAATTGACATCTACATAGACATTAATTATAAGATTGCTTTATAATACGAGGTGCGTGATCCAAGCCAATCTGATTTAATTATATAGCAAAAAAAAACCTTTAGCCGCGACGTTTGTACTGAGAAAATCTTGACAATATAATAATAATGATCTACAACTAAATTGGTTTATTGTAGGCGTTTTCGGAATCGGGTTCGATTCCCATTCGAAATAAATATTTATTAGGAGACAACTGTTGTCACGTGCGTGTATCAATTGGACTATGCTGGCTTGAGAAATAGAATATAAGTATTTTTACTGCAATTTCTAAAGCAGAAGAATTAGCGTGCTATAAAATGTATGCTTCGTTACAAACCTTCAAAATTGTTACGTGCTTATTTGAAAATCCACTAAGCATAATAAAGTAATTAGTTTGGTTCGCCACATGCGCCGTAAAATGCCGTTCGGTGAGAGCATATTACAATAATTGCATTCATGCTCCTAACTCAACAGTTTTATTAGACACGCTTTAGCTACTCAATAATTATTATTAAAGTTGAAAACTAAGGGCCGGTAATTCAGTTCTTCCAATCCCTATTCTTTAATTAATACACAGTTATTTATACAAGTACGGATTAGTTATAATGTAAATCAGTGTTGAATTATCGGCCTTAGTAAATATTAAAATTATGTTTACACAAATTAATGTCATCGTATTGTTAAAACAAAATACACAAAGCCATACTAAATGAAATTCCACTGTGACACGAGTGACGCATGCAAGGTGTTCACGACATCTGATTATAATTAAAAATGCAAAGCACGAGACCGAAAAATATTTGAGACTCTTATTTGCTATTCAAAAGCACACATTTTCCAACGCGCCTTAGCGCCCTCTACGTGCTTAATGCATTCGCGATGAGGTCGAAACACGTGACTTGAAACGACATGATTTAAATTACTTTTTGCTAGACTAGCAGCACTTGGTTTGCTTAATTTCGAGAATTCATCTAAAATTACGAAAATTTAATTAAGTTTTTGATAAAAGCATCCGACGCGACGTATACTCATTTTCACATATTTTTATTGTAATGTGATTCTCATTATACAATTTTAATTTGAATATATGAAATAATATGTTTCCCTCGACAATCAAAACGACAACATCGCTAAAATTCTTATTTCAATTAAAAATTAAAAAAATACCTATAAAAGTAAATTACCTACAATATCTCTTAACAAAAAGGAATAAAAGATATCAACACGAAATGAAATTTCATCGAACAATAAAACAAATAAGACAAAAACTGAATAACCCCAAATATGAAGGTAGAAGCTCGTGAATAATCTACTTTTTCACGATACCGAAGAAAAACAACACAATGAAACGGATTTTGGTAGAACATTCTATGATTATTATAGACAATAATAAATATGAAACAAAGAAGCTGCTTTGTTTTCTTTTAAACAAAACCTCGAAGCCAAACAATACTAATTTAAAAATATTAATAACAAGAAAATATTATAATGTAACCATTATTCCTATAATACGTGTATTATTTACCACAGAAAGAACCGGTCCAATGAAAAATCTCCAACAATAATAAACGTTGCAATACCTTCATCGTCGAATCAAGTCGTAAAAATGAGTTTATTTTATATTTAGTCCAATCACTATTTTATAAAAATTACAACCGAGCTTTACACAATTTAAATTACGCCGTAAAAGCAACGTTACTTTATTATTTTAAACTAGGGCCTTACACTAACTTGTGTTGTAGTACTAGGGACGAATCAATGCGAACCTATTGGTGGCGCGTAGAACTAAAAAATATTCAATACATAAAACATTGACATTTACTAAATGCCTTTTTAATGTTAAACACCACAATAGGGCAAAGATCTGTGTGTGTATAGTAACTCAAGGTTTTGCAAAGAACGAACGTTTGAGGAATGCCTTAGGATTGAGAAAAAAAAACAAAAAAGAATTCAAATTATAAAACATACCAACAAAATAATTTGTACCATGCCTTATAATGCTGTTTAGAACGTTGGTATTAATGGATAAAATTCCAGAAATTCGCGTTATTTCGAATAACAGTGAAGGGAAGCAACAAATTCAGTGTCGCAGAAACGTACGCCAGTCGCTTAATGACACCACAACTTAGCCGCAACGAATTGCCGACCCCCGCTTCACCAGCGCCGACAGTTAATTGAGTCTCTGGGGCAGAATTAACTGAAACTTCTGGGTAAAACTATGATCCCTCATCTAATGGATACCTATACTAGTATACATTGTCCCTTATATGTGTTATTAATTTTATTAATTAAAAAAACAACATAATAATAATAATTAACAATTCTAGGAGTAAATGATATAATATGCAACGGGGTTGAACAAAGGCGGTCTCTCACGTCTCATTCAGTCACAAATTAAACAGCGAAATGGCAAGTGCGCGCACTATTATTTGAAGTCCCTTCATTCTATTAGTGTTTAAATTTACAGACATTATGAGGAGAGTAAGGTTTAATTATATCTTGTTTTTAAAATACATTATTTATAGTCCGTATGCTGTATTTGTGTTGGCAAGTGGACATTGTCACTGTCTTTGAAGGGGCAGCCACTTTCAGTTACTTTCAAACTAATTTAAAATGATTTAGGTCGCTTATTAACCTTGACTCCGGTGAAATACCGGACCCGGGGTAGCCCAGGCGTACTTCGGACGAAAATACGGACGTTTCCTACTCAGGAACACTTACCTAATCATTCACGAAATTACGGATTTGACAGGGACAACGCGACGGATAGGCCACACAATGCTTACTTTACGGACATTTGACATTACTTTTTACGGGCTAATGTGCCAAAATTCACGTAAGATACAGAGGTGACGACCGTATCACGAAACTTCGGATATGCCTGAGTAGACTCCCTGAGTCAAATTATGCTCGGTGTAATTCTGTATCATGTACTCGCGGTTATCTATTGAAATAAATAAAATTTCTACGAATTAAATTAATATATTTACTTGATTTTAATATTAGAAAAAACAGATAATTATATAAATAAACATAATAGGTTATGGGCTTTAATATAATTCGCCTTACCAATATTTCTTAACAAATATTATTTATAAAATAAAAACAAAATATTACAATTTACATGAACATAATAATTTACAATGAACAAAGACTTAAGTAATAAAATACAAAAGTAGTTTTGTTTGTTTGGGAAGAAATAAACAAACACTAATGAATTCAAACTAAATACTTCACTCGCCTGTGCTTCTAGCTTTATATGCAGTTTAATTGTTGCATGGTGGCTTTTTTAAAAGGCTTTTACTGTACAAGTAAATACTATTCTGACAATGAAATTAATTTAGAATGGTGATTAAAACGACGTTTTCTCTAGCGGGCTCTATAAACTGCATACAATGTATAGCTATTACAATTTGTAAGTAAAACAAATACTACGCCATACTTTATAACATCTATTAAAAATAGTAGGACGAATTTTTGAATTCAGTTATAAAAAAAACCAACACCTATGCTCTATCGATATATATCGATATATCGATATCGAGGCGTCTCACAATAATTTAATTGTACGTATAATTAATTGTTTCAAACGTTACTTTGCCGAAATCCATATTAAAGGAAATTATTTAAAATTATTTTGCTTATAATTCCTGCTACATTAGGTCGATGAAGAAAATTGTATATTGGTGGAGGTTATTTTCCTTCATCGACCTAATGTAGCGGGAATTATAAGCAAAATAATTTCCTTTAATTACACATAATAATTTATACAAAATATCTGCATTTTCGTTTCTATTTATCGTGATGTGTCTACATATATGACTAAATAAATAAATCAATATTTAATCGTTCAACTCAATCGAAGCTATTTTGCGTATAACAGATTATCCTTCGCTTTTTTATAACAATAAATTAATCCCGAATAAAAAGGAATTATCTTAACTAGTTTCGCGGATTGCCTAAAATTTTAATATTTATAGTTTCTGAGCGATTATTTTTGCTATTAATAACAATTCAGGCGTTTTAATGACAATTTTATTCTTTTAAATTTTGATTATTTGTATAGTAACAACAGTTTTAGTGTTTATATCTTCAACCATCGATAATAAAATACATGCAACCATGCTACCATCTGCCCTCATTTTAATAGGTTAAGATGAAGCAGCAATTTCGCCAAACGGATGCGCCTACCATTAGTCTGAAGTTGAACACTCATCGGTCGTGCTTGACGTGGCTCGTGGATCACGCATGCCCGCATCACGCCCGTCTACACCAAGCAAGGTCACGGTTTGTCTGCGCACTTGCGTCGGCGCCTTTATCGAACGTTAGGGATAAGCTGTAGACGTTCGCTTCAAGGCAAAATTACATTTTATTTAATTATATGTTTAGGTACTGGAATGTATCTGTTCTTCTTTTTTATAGGATAATGATAAATGATTTTTAATAAAAATAAAGCGAAAAATTCAGTTATCAAAGCTTTCTTGGGGCACTGCGTATACTTCGCATACAACGTCACGGTTCAATTAATTGTTACCTATAAAGATTTCTCAAACTACGCACATTTAAATAAGATCTAAATTAAAATAAATAAAGCAAACAGCACTCATTCCTACGCATTTCAACGTGAGGTCGATGCGTAACGGAACGACCACGGCTACCTAACGGGTGTGTAATTGAGAAAAAGTTGTAAGCAAAACGAGAATATAAAATAATAGTAATTGCGTATGAATATTGGTAATCCCAATAGATTTAATTCGACACGTTCGTAATAGTAATATAAAGGTACGTTCATAAAAAACATACGTTGATAAACTTCAAGGTATAATTCAATTTTCTGTTGCTTATCAGAATATTGAAAACATAGATTTAGCGACCGTGTGTAAACATTTGAATGAACAACGAATGAGTATTTGAAATGCATAATTTTAAATACTATAATATTAATAAAGTAGACAGGGGAGAGGGGGATAGTATAATACAGGGGTTCAAAATTTGAAATTTGTTGCGACCCGCAATTAAATACGTATTTAAAAGGTATTAGGAAAACGTTGCACTTTTTTATATTTGTTGTCAGTAATTTTGACACACATACGGAAAGATAATATTTTCTTAAAATATAATAGCACAAAAGTGAAAAGGGAACTTGGGTACATTTATCGAGAGCCACTAATAATCCTCCAAAGAGCCGCAGGTTGGCCACCCCTGGTATAATATATATATTACACTACTTTCAAGCGTAACATCCGTGAAGCGGCCCAGATACATTTCGGGATTAGTATACGAGTTGTATTCAATAGCAAAAATTCCATGGTTTTGTGAACTAGCCTATCATTATTGTATGTATGTAAAATGGACATGTGTAACGGCCAGCATTTCATTAAAACGAAAGACATACCGGAGTTGACCACCAATAGAGATTATTAAACGTCACATGATGAAATATTATTTAAAAAAAGAGAACAATATTCGAGATTCGAATTACCAAGTCTCGAAAGGAAGCTATCACAAGCTTTTAAAGATGTTACTCAACATTGACCTCCAGCTGTCAGCTAGTCGTGAGTAATTTTTTGTACATTTATTTGAAAATATATTTAAAAAAACTTGATAGTTTTTCAAACGCTGTGACGTGCCAAGGATAAAGGAAATAAACAAGATGCAGTTAATATTAAATTACTCGTATTGTGCCTTGTATATGAAAAAACAAGAATTAAGGAACTAATGTTCATCGGAATGTATTGTCTACAGGAGTTGTGGAATAGTAAGTAACTAAGACTAAAAAATTGATTTAGTCATTTAAAATTATTTCGTTCGTTTCGATTCCATGTTGCGATTTTTTAAAGAAAAATAGAAGCAAAATTGTCATTAATTTTGGAGCTAGAAAGGTAAATATATTAATTTTCTACATTTTGCCCCATATTGAATTATTATTAATTGGGATGGGTGGGAAACATCCTATGTCGAACTTCACTTAGAGTAAGTTCATTTATAATAATTATTAACTTATTACACATATTATTACCAAGTTTAGGAAGATAATTCAAAATTGATACTATCTCCAGACAGTAAACCATATTGGAGTAGTACGACTACTTTCGAGTGTAAGCGTGAAGTATTTAGTCGCGTTTTGGGATCAACTTAGAAGTAGTCAACATCGCGGACACGACTGTTGCCTGCAGACATTTGTCGTTCAAAGACCGCACTCTATCTTTAAAATTTAGGTTAAGGTGGTCGAGATTCTATAAAAAATATATTCCCAAAGATTCGTACTGGTAAATTAAATTAAATTAAAAATAATATTGATAAAAAATATTAAAAGCAATAATCAAAGCTCAGACAGTGTAAATGTGTACCGCATAGTCGCATGCATTCGACGAGCAAATTAGTACTTAATTTTGTATTACGAAAATGATAATAAAAGGAATGATGCATTAAAACTAATAACTATGTTCGTGTTTATTACCTAATATTTTTGTTACGATAGCATATAATCGTCGGCCACTAACCGATACATTATGAACATTGATGCAAAATGCACACGATAGTAATTTTAGTTTGATAAGGAAAATAACTTTCGTAACAATTTTATTGAAATAATAAAAAAATCATCAACCGGCAAATGTTATCACAAATTAAAAAAAACATTTATAATTATTATTGAAACGATAATGCAATCAGTTCATATAATTTAAATGTTTCGCTTTTTTAAAATGATTTAAAAGATTTTATGCGGCTTAGTGTGTCATTTATTATTAACCAACCTCGTGTTGACGTTAAACAAAGACAGGAACAATCTCAATTCCATTGAAATTTTCTAGTTAATACTGCCATTATAACAGTGTAACACAGGAAGCCACTGTAAACCCTGAACTAAATTACTCACACGTAATCTCTCTCCGGTGCCATATACGCGCCAGCAATTGATATAGCTGTAAAGTCTTGATCTCGTAGCGGTGTTCATGATGTACTCCATTATGGATACATCGTTTATTTTCTGCCATCAAATTATTTTACAGTTTTCAATATGCAAGACAGAAGAAAACATAATAGGCAATTGCTGATGTGCTTATATGTTTTATTTTTGGTATATTTGAATATTAGTGGGTCATGTACGATATGAAGTAAGTATCCAGAACACTCGTCTATACGTACCAACAAACTTTTACCGAAACAAGGCTAGATCACTACACGCATGTTATACTTTAAAGTGATGTCGGCAAACTGAACTACGTGCTATTGGCTGATCCATTAGTAAATAATAACCAAGTAACTATGAATAGTTTTATAACGCCAATAGATCAATCTATTAAATTTAATTCAGGACATTACAGTTAATGACCATAACCACTTTGTAACGATCATAAATCAAATGGACGTAGCAGCGGCAATGAGGCAGCCGACCGCATCCTAGTTGGAGCCAAATCACAGTGTCCCAGTTTACAATCATTCTCGGTGAGATAACTGCTTGCATCCCGTGTCAGCTGCTGACAGGCCGTCGACCGTACGTAAATATAGTAGGGAAGTTGGTGGCCACAAATTATTAGATAAACCAGAAACTTCTGACTAAGCCACTGAATCTTCAACACTTTGCAATCTGATTTCTACTACATTAAAATTTACATAACAATTACAATTTAGTTTTAAATCACAATATTCATTCTAAACAACTCACCAATTGCAATACAATTATAAAGAAACTTCCTGCAAAATGATTCTGATGAGTAATAAAATTGTAGAACGGGCAAAAAATTACACGCCAATTGTCTGCATCCTGCGTGGTACAACGACCTTCGCTACCTAATTACAAAAGTCAACGAATTTTATTCTTTAGGTAAATATATTTTTAAATAAAACACCTAAAAGTGTTTACGTCAATACCCTTTTAAAATTTCATCAGAATACGTAGTTGAACAAAGTAACTCCGCTTCCATTTAACCAATTCATAATAACATTACAACAGCTAATCTAAAAGCCCATGTTATTAGACGGTACCATCAAATTTATCTATAATCTCTTACGAAGGGTTACCATTAGATACAATACTATCCGTAATAATGTATCTAGTAATGATTTCAGGGACCAATTCCTAACCCTCACTTTTCAAATCAACCTCGACGTTGCTCGATCGGGTCAATTGATTGAATCCTGGGACCGATCCGCCGAAATGTCACTCTCAATAGTAGAATTAATGGTTAGGATAAATGACTTCAAGATTCGATAAAAAATGGCCGCCGTGATGAATGTTGTAAAATAGGTCTTTCATTTTTGCCTTAAAAAAATATCAGCGGTCAATAGAAAAAAAAAACTCACCTAAATCCAATATTTGATAAAAGGTCGATATCTGAAAGCAAAAAATTGATAAATTATTTTCTAATACAGAACGCTTTATTTAATTGTAAAGGTCGGGAACATTACGTTCTGTAAGTAACATACATACATCTATCTATGTATCTATTAACATTTTCTGAGCAATACGATTCTTCCATTCTCATTATTTCTACTCGCATGCATCCCTTTCATAAAATCTCTTGACAACTCGTTTTAAAGCACACGTCGTCTACCAATTCGAGAAGAGGCCGTGAATTTCACGAAGAGCCCTTCAGCGTACCCGGGACCTCGTTAGCCGGGGCCCATTAGATCGCGGTCGGGGGCACGATTTTAGTTTCCGACCCGACGCTCTCGAAGCGTTTATATCCGCTCTTAATAAGGGCCCCGGTGCCTAATTGACTTTACATTGGATTAATAACGTCGGATTTAGATTGAAATATGTTCAACGGCGAATCCCAGCCGCGGGTTATGTATGCTGTTATTGTTTGGAAGATTTATGATTGGCCGGTTTATGTTTTGTATACAGCTTTCGATTCGTCCAATTAATTTATTAACAATGTATGTTTATATCCAATTTTGTTTTTACATATTATTCGAAAATAAATTGTTAGTAAAAAGTTATTTCAATTAAAGCGAGAAAATGCTATCTAACGTCGGAGTATCTCGTAAACTCTGCATCTCGCTAACTTTTAACTTTTTGAATAAATGCTTTTTCTGTGAAAGTTTAAAATAAATAAATTATTACTAAAATACAACTTTGCAACTTGAAGTTTTAAATGTTATTTTGCAACTAAAATGAAAATTCATCAAAGTATTATTTGCGGTGAGCCGCGAGCACTTCGCTACCCCTGTTCCATGATATAAGCAGCTACTTTTGAAGGTTTCTAAAGGTCAAGTCTTTTATTAATATAGTAGAAAAGTTCAACGCAGTTGTGGTGAGTAATTAAACATTAGTATAAAATTCGTGTTATGTCAAATAACTCATTTGAAATATATGAAAAAATGCAGACGGTTCGGGCAAATACCAAAAATAGAAAATCCGCAACAACACTAAATTATATTGTTCAAACAATTAAACTTTTAATTCAACAGCTGGAATTGACGGTAACTTATAATTAAGTATAAAAAAAACATCTTAAATTTTATTTCCTTTCACGCTAAAGACATATCAATTAAAACTTTCCGTTTTCACTTTAGACAACTTGAATTTGTCTTCAGGAACTTTTTTTACGTATTTTTTGCCTTAAGATTATGCAAATTAAAGGAAACAAATATTTTTCAACGTCCAGTAATCCGCTGAATTTTGCGTAAGGCTCAGGGAGAAAATAATTTGTGAACACTTCAAAATGTTAAAATGTTTAATACTCTGTTAAATATTGTTTAATAAAATCAAAATTATAATCTACAAATAAAAAAAATAAAAAATAATATTCACCAAATAAGTCAGTTAACACTTTAGAATTGTATTAACGTGTATTTATTATAATAAAACAAATATTAATTTACTATTAAATATTATTATAAATTTATTAAATTTCTTATACACAGTTCCCTCATCATTCAGACTGCGTATTAAGTCACTTGCAGCGTCGTGTAACATGCATTTTAAACGCCCGATATCAAAGCCGCTATCCCTACTAATATTATAAATGTGAATGTGAGCTTGTTTGTTACTTTTTCACGCAACAACTACTTAACCGATCATCATGAAATTTTGTAAACATATTTTTGGAGGTACTTGAAGTAACATAGGATACTTTTTATTTAAAAAAAATAATTATTACTTTTTACTATAGTTTCAGCTGTTTAGTATCATATTGATTCATTTCCATTGAAATGATCTCTGAATCTTATTTAATGACTTACATGCGAGTGAAACCGCGGGTAAAAACTAGTTATTAATAAAACAGTAGGTTATTATAAAGATCCATTCCATAACAATTAGCTTCCGAACAAGAGTAGAATCACGATCTCTAGCACTACCACTTTACCATTATTTCCTATAGCGCTTCCTCTTTCGTATTATGATTGATTATCAGCTTACCTACTATAGTCTAAGTAGACAATTTTACATAACAAACGAGCTTTAATAAGAAAACAATGTGTATGATCTAATCTTAAAAGATTAACGCGTCTCGTCATAGCTAATAGAGACGCATTGATTGGCAGAAAATAAGCTAAAGAAGTTGTTCTAATTATCCAATATTTTCTAATAGAAAAATATTTCAATAGAATATTGTTTTAATATAATGTTTCATTCAAATAGAAAGCGAGTACTGATAGATTTGTTACAACTTTGGCCATGTCGATAGTCGTGACTGACAAGTCTATCCCTGAAGGATAATATATAAAAATAATATAATTTATTAAATCTTATAAATATATACTTAACTAACGCATTTATTTCAAATTTTTCATTTCGATATTTCGAACGCTCTGTAGCTACCGCGACCGTAGAGAGACTGACAATTTCTTCAATAGATTTTACTTACTATATATTAGTTCAATTATGTTTGAAAATAACCTTAGACATCATTATATAAAATCTTAGTTACTTATATTTATGTCTAACTTTAGGTTAGTAAAACATTATTAATCGATTTCAATTCAAATTAAAAAATCAACAAGAATAGGTACGAATCCAGTTTTCTGTATCCTCAGCTTATTTTTGCACGTACATTTTCGTTCCATTACAGACTACGAAATGTTCCAATTGGTGAATCACGCACTAGTTTGCTTATTTCAATTTCATATAGTAAATACATTAAAAGTTTAAATAGAATAGTTGACGTGGTCTAATTGGAAGGACTGTCTTATTTTTGATGCAAGGAGATCGATATTCCCCAAGTATTATATCGAGATACTAATTATCAAGGTAGTAACAGGATCTTAAATTACGAGCGACGAAATAAACAAACAATATTGATACATGTTTTATAGCTTAAAAGCATAGAAACTGTTTTCTAAAGTTATTAAATTACCCCACAACAAATATTATTAATAAAATTGAATAGTGTAAAGCAACCCATCTAAACGATTTCTTTTAATATGTGTACGAGAATAATGGATAAAAAAGCTTGATAAATAAAAGCGCATCGTGTTCTTATTTTAATTTCGTACAAAACACTTTTCTTAAATTTAAGACAGCACTTAAACAAAAGCTGAGTTAGGGGTTTATCTCCCCGAAATGTATAAGCAACTATAAATTTACACGATCTCAGTATAAATCACACGACGACGCCACGTAGCTTGGCTTTTTGCAGTCTGTTGCCATACTGATGTTATTATTTCGCCTACTAACATATTCGGCCCAGGCGGTAGAAACATAGTGCACTTACACAATTTATACAGAAACCAATACATTTTACACCTTTCAAATTAAGAACCTCTGGCGTAACAGCTTTACGTTAACCACTCTATTAGAATGACTGTAAATTATTATTAGTAGTCCGCAGTGACAAGAAGTATATTTACACTTGAATGCGTCGCATGAGGGAAGTGAACAAAAAGGAATGAAGAATATTTATTCATATAATATATTCTCTAGAGCAGTTACAAAGCTAAATTGGACCCACAGGGCGAAATGTTTTAGGACGAAATGGCAACTCTTCCTTCTCGATCTATGAACGTAGCAGCGACTTGTTACATTGAAAATCCAAGTCTCCACACAACATGCAAGAAATATTGAATACGAAGTTTAAGTGAAAACTATTTCTAAATGCATCAAGATACTTATTCAATTTTTAAAAATTATTCGTACATTTTAGCTACCTTGAATTGATATAATACCATAAAGAAAACATTCTGCGATGACACGATTGTAAGTTAATAATTGTAATAAATAAAAATAATGTTGAAAATATTTCTTTTATATATTCGAAATTTTATAATACCTACTGACGTTGTATTGTTTCAACGGATATCCGGCATGCTATAAATATGATTTGTCACCGATTCAGGGCATTATAATTTTTTACACATGCATACACACGTTTCTGTTATAAAAAAAAATAACCGAGAAAAATCATCCACAATGATTTATACGAAATACTCATGGCTTAACCGACTTGTTTCAACAACATTTCAGTTATTAATGACAATTTAATATTGACTTTTTATAGTTGTTTTATCTATATCCTTCCTGGTCCCAAATTGGGATACTGTATACAACATACGGTTCTAAATTGCATTTGTTTTTAAATCGGAACTTAATTTAATAGTAATAAAAATGTGTCACAACAACGTTCACGATAACCAATCAATAAAATTGTGAAGTAAACATTTACTTTCCACTTGCAATAATTTATTTACTGTACTACAGCTTCGACGTTTGCTAGGCAGATAGTATTGCAGTAAATCACGTCAGATGCTAACCTGACACAGGAATCGATCGCAGGCCTTAGAGACATGTACCCATTAAACCAGTAAAATGAGTCCTCTTTGACAATAATTTAATATTATAAAACGATAATAATTTACCTTCAGCACTATAAAATCTCTGTGAAATGACCTTATATTTCTAAAAAAAATAGTTAAGCGTGTATATTGACTAGTTTTAACAATAACAAAAGAAAAGAGGTCGAAATTTCTAGATAAATAGAAATTCATATCAGAAGCCTTTAACCCGAGTCAGTGGCAGACGTTTGGTACGACACGCCCTATCTAATTTGGCGGGGATTTGCTGGTGATATACGGTTCAGCTCGATAGTAATACGTTAAATTTTCAATTTTACTCAGGACTCACACGTCACTGAACTCAAGCAAGTATCATCTATATATATAAAACTCAAAGATGACTGACTGACTGACTGACTTAGTGATCTATCAACGCACAGCCCAAACCACTGGACGGATCGGGCTGAAATTTGGCATGCAGGTAGATGTTATGACGTAGGCATCCGCTAAGAAAGGATTTTGATCAATTCTACCCCCAAGGGGATAAAATAGGGGATGAAAGTTTGTATAAATCTTATTAGATTTATTTCATTCATTATTACGCAGACGTAGCTGCGGGCAACAGCTAGTCTCATATATGAGTAAAAATTACGTACGCACGATAACTAGACACTATACCATATGTGTACATACACACTTATTAAGCCAGCATATCGGTGGTTAGTTACCTTCGCTCCTGAAGTACATGTTGGGCTAAAATAAAAATAAAATTATAAACATTGGAGATGAATACAGGACTAGAAAAGACATCAGAAACAACGTTATTACATCCGCTATAATTAGCCCAGCGGACTAAAGCGGTTTAGTTAGTGGTACGATGTGTTTTTGTTTTTATATCTTTGTAAAAAGATTATTTTCTTTTTTTCATAAGTCATGTGTGTACATGACATGTGCAGATATTTTGTTTTGACATTCCTCCTCTAGTAAATTTAAATCAATGTTCCATATAAAAAATATAGATGAAACATAACTATAAATAAGACCTATATAGTAATTATGTTAACCGATGCATCTCGCCATAGATTCGTTATGATTTATAAATAGCAAATGCCGAAACTGAGCCAATGTAAACATGCAGTGTAAACAGTACCTTGTTAATTATAACAGAATGTTCTCGAAAACAAAATAAACAATATACAATTATTTTTACAAGGATACAGCCGCTAAAGGCTAAACAGTGAAAGTTGTTATAAAATTTGGAGTCACCAAAAAAAGGTTTTATGAAGCAGATAAAGACGCCATTTTATCACGAGCGAGAACGGCATGACATTTATTATTATTTGACATGTCACACCCGTTTGACAAGTTTCCCTCTCTCGCCCCAAATAACAGGTTGACGAGCTCCGCTTGTCTATCACCCTTGAACCCTAGTTTTGTTATTTCAACACGTGTAAACTGGTTCCAAGAAGTGTATTTTTCATTTTAACGAATTTAATATACAAGTAGCCTTAACATATTCTCTAATGATGCATCCTTGTCTAATGATAAGAGGAATTAGAAGGATAGAAGCAGAGCACTATTTTCTTGGTTGATACATCAAATCGCTGAATTTTACAAAGCACGTGATCATCCTATCTGTACATATCATACGCGGATAAATATAAATCGAAAGAAACAACAAAAACTTTTTTATTTATTTTGAATGTAGAATATAATTTTAAAATATTACTACGTAAATAAATAATAAGTAACTACAATGTAAATACTAATAAAAACACAAGTCATGAACGAGCGCACACAGAAATTCAATAAGCGATATGTGAAAACAAGTGACAAGCGAAACAGAAATAATACCACTTCCGCTCATACGAACAAAAGAAAAGATAAACGAGGAAACAATATCCTCAACAACAACAAAGTCTCACTTATGGCAGTCCATAAAAGTCGTTGCAACAAACACAAATTAGAAAAGATCATATCGTAAAAAGTAAGGGCGTCACAAGAAACCGAACATAACCCGCGACTAAAACATAACTCACGGAAAAGCCAGTTATCCGAGAACTCGCATAAATTCTACTTTTCACGAAGTACCGTGCTGGGTTTATCAACAGGAAAATGAATATTTAGTGTTGTGATAACAGCAATTTGAAACCCAAAGAAGAATCAACTTTGAATGTGCCATTTGGTAAATTAACCTCGGGTGTCTCGCTTCGGCATAATGGGTTAATGGTGCAAGTTGGAATGACTTTGAGTGGAGACAAATTACTTGAATTATTAACCACTAAATGTGGTATTATTTTATATTTAAACGTAATCTGTACATATATATGCTTGTGTATGCCTTCAGGTTGGCCTAAAACTATGGGATGTCTAAATGTTTACTGAGTAATGTTCTTTTAATATTAGAATAATTCGCTTGTAAGAGTACTATGAATTTGATTTTTGATTTTTCGCATGTAATCTGTTTGAATCCCAGCTTAGGCAAGAAGTTTAACAAATAAAAAATGTTTCAATCTCAACTCATTTAAGAACTTGGATTTACCTTAATCTCAGGACTCCTTATAATATTTTTCATATACCTATTCAAAACATAATTGGAATAAAATTAATAATATTAAAAATAAATCATCGCAACTAAAATGGCGAAGGAACTCGCAGCGAAGGCAAAGAGGCGCCCATTCGTTTATCTCATTACAAAGCCTGAATAACTTAGATAGATGGATATTGGTAATAGACAAGATCTGTATTGGGACGACCCTGATCGGGAGCGTGAGACCCAGCGGTCGGCAAAGTTCACAAGATGGGTCAGACATTCTTTAATTCAGCTATCTTTAGCTAGTTTAGACATTCAAAATTAGTTATCCTTTTGTTACAAATATAGAATGAACAAAAGTTTGGAAGGAATGTTATAATAACAATTAATAATTAAGTGTTTGGCAGTATACAGTTTATAATTCATCAATTGTTTTAGCATGTAGATATTCAATAATGTGATACAATAATGTTTATATATATATTATTATTTATTGAACATAATTACTTAAATTCAAATTATAGCTACAGTAATAGTAACTCATACAGAACTCGAACACAAAACAGAAAAAAGTACAATCAATATCAATAAAGTTTAATATCGAAAATCCATTACGTTTTGCAATAAAAAACTCATATTAACGTAACTACTTTCACAATTTCCGAGAAAGATTTATCCTGTCAGTGAAAAGGGATTCGTTCTAATAATATCCTTAATGAAACTAAAAAAGCGACAGTTAGGATGGTGGAACCATATATCTAAATTTGAAATTGCTTGTTGGAATTTGTTTAAAGAATAAACTATAATGTTAAAACTATGCATGGTCCAATCATCACGACGAAAGTCGAAAACATTTCCAATAGTATCATCTTCCCCATCTGTTCGTATTGAAACAAATTGATATAAATTGTGTCATTGTTATCATTTCCATCAGTGAGTGAAATGTTTGTCATTTGCAGATTGAATTAACAGTCCATATGAATGACAATGCCATTAACACGTACTCATTGAAGCATATTTCGTAAATGTTTTTTATAAATTAAAGCAATATTACGTTATTTTATCTTACACCAATTTATTTCAACCTATTTTTAATAACTTTTGTTTTCAATAAGTTACAATTACCATCAAAACTTTGTGTAAATTATATTTATTATCAGAAACAATATACGAAGGAGCCAAGAAACGCTATACTCTAGAGAACGAAAGTTTTTGCCGCGAAAAATATCGTTGTAACACGAGAATAAAATACACGAAAATGTTAATATAACAAAAACAAAAGGCACATAGGTTTTTTTAAATATAAATTCTCCCGTCACAAAGCTACTGGGTCACTGGGTCGTTGTTGCCCATTTTTAAGCGAAAACATATATAGAATTCCATCCGCAAATGCTTACTTACTTCTGTATTGAATACATATTTCTAAAAATTATAAATTACATATAACATTGTGAGTTATAAAAGGATGCAATTACTCAGTATTGTGTTAAAATTAAAAACCAAAAAAAAAAACCAATAAGTAGCTTTATTTATTAGCTGTAACCTTAAAAAAAAATCAAAAACAATTTCTTAATACCTAGTACAGTTCAAAAGACATCAGGACAAGAATCTAAATACCAAACATAATGTAGGTTTTTCTTTTGATGCGACGAGTCTTTTATGATACGTCCATGGCGTTTTCAAAGAACTCTCGCGTCAAAGCGTGTGATCCCCGTCCAAAGCGCTGCCTCGTGGTGTCCCCCGACGTCAACACAATCCCGTTTTAAATAAACATTATTTCTTTGAACGTAAAATTTCAATATAGGTACGCTTTTGCCATCTTTTTAATTCAATTCATGATGTTAGTAAAATCAAGTTTAAACATAATTTTAGCATAATTATTATGTCAAATGCAAAACATAATTAATATGAAGCGTTTTCCTCGCCGCAACAGTATTAAATTTCAAATAGAGTTTTAATTGACTTTAACATTAAAACACAGAACAAATATTCACAATAAATCAAAATAACGAAAAAAATTCGAGAAACAAAAGATTTTTGTACTCATTGTATTTATTACAAAGAATTAGTTTCAAATAATTAAACAAACACATAACAATATATAGGTATATATATTATCGTATTGCATTCGCGTGTTTAGTCCTACGAGACGAAAGTTAAATGGAACAAAACAGCATAACTCACGAACGGTAGAATTCAAGCTCCAGAGAGAGGCACTCGAGATGATTCGTTGCCA
>JAPWLS010000096.1:0-14483 GCA_028551675.1 Tineola bisselliella | reverse complement strand
CATTTTCTAGGCGGTACTGTTTTTATGAGATGATAGAAAAACGGAACAGTCGACAATCTTCAAATAGATACAGATTAAAATTTTGACTGGAATAAACTATCATTACAAAAGAATAACTGTATGCTTATCGTGTGAAAGGGATGCAGATATCTCCTTTGCCGCTCACGACACTGTCGTTTCTCTTACTATCGCTTTGTATCCATATTTCTTCGAGAATGTTGAATCAGAGTTGTTTTCGTTCTGCACGGCTATCGAGGTAAATTAAACTTATTATGAATATATAAAACAAATATGTTTGCATATAAATCAACTAAATTATAAGCGATTATAGCATTGTTTGTTTTTATTATTAATTTATTGCAAGACTGCAGTTCTAATCAACAAATAACCTTTGATTTGGGCTTGATTTTGCAACTTTAATCTTATTATATTTGATGATTTCAAAAAGTAGATATATGCTTACAATTTAAGCATAACATAGCATTAAATACATCGGTAGAACGTAATTTACAACGTTAATATAATTTTAATGTACATTTTTTATAACCTCTTTAGATAAACAAAGAAGATCCATTCCCAAAATCAGTGTGTACACTGTGTTACGAGTTACTATTAAAGTTCTCTGAATTCAAGCACACGTGTATTCAATCGCAAAATCTACTTTTAAATTATAACGAAAATAGGGACTTTAAAAATGAACCTTTGGAGGGTGAAACTCCAGAAGAAATTGTAAATGTCGAAGTGAAGGTTGAATGCTGTGATAATGGTAAGTTAGCTATGAACCATATTTTACTCCCTTTTTATTATTAACTGTTGTTTATAACAAAAATATTATTTTTTAAAGTGAAAAGAAATTTAAACATTGTTAACTTAGTCTTTTAGTTTTTAGTCTGATTTAAAGGGGAAAATTTTTTTTTCTATAACTTTCGTATAAAATTTATTTCTAAACATTCCAATAAAAAAGATTGCTTTTGATTTGCATCTAAGATTTAATTAGAAAAAATTTAATCATCAATTTTCTCAATGAGCCGGTCAAACACACCGCGCCCACTCTAAGGAGTTTTTGAGGGGCACCCGGTGAAAGGGTAAATTAGTTCTGACATCTATTAACTAGATTAAGAAATCACTTAATGCTATTTTGTTCCAGATACTGAAAATTCATTAGATTTAGATAATGACTTAGCAATTTCTGATGTTAACAGTAAAACAAGGTGTGTATTCATATAGAAAATATTATCAAGTAATATTTACGCTTAATATTTATACACTGAACCAGTTCAAGCTTCATTTTTAGCAAATATCCAATAAAGTAGAACTGTGAATACTAAATTAACATTTTCTTTTACAGCACAAAATCTTTAAGAAAATTAACATCAAACGCAAAAAGAAAATTCTTAACAAGAAGACCTTTTCTCTACACATGTGAAGTCTGCAATAAAAAATTTAGATTACTTGAAAGATTTGAGACTCATAAACTAGAACATGAAGGTAAAACTGTAAGTAGTGGTGTGTCCATTTGGACGGAGCACATTCATCTCTTCGCACCTCTTTATGAAAGAATTCTCGTCATATGCCTTCCTGAAGTCATGGTAGAGTCTAGCGATGAGCAAGTGCATGCCTTTAGTGCCTATGCTAATAAACGATTTTCATTTCATGCAGATATAGGTCTGTCATAACAGTTGTCTGCTCCACACTCTAGTGTAACATCAGGCAGAGTGTGATCATATGCTAGGTTAATATAAGAAATAAAACAATGTATAGTTTAAAATTTATTGTGTATTTAGTGCACTTACTTAGGGTAAAGAGATCAGAAGCACAGTTAACAAAATAATTGTGTGTAGAAGACATGTACTTAAAAAATGTATCTATAAATAGAATTGTTACATTTTGTTAAGTAAAAATACACCTATATGTGTACACATTTTTAAAACTAAAGTAGAAACCGATATTGATAAAAAGATATACAACAGGTTCAGAATCAAGAACCATGTCAACAATGATTAGTTTACGTTTATTAATATAGACATGGTTACAGGTATCAATCCAGTGTGAGCCATGTAACAAAACATTCATGACATGGAGTGGTCTAAAAAAGCATAAAGATGCGGAACATGCGGCCGGATGGGAAGGAATTAGATGCACAATTTGTAATAAATTATATAAAAATCTGGCAACACTGAAGACTCATATGTATTGCCATACAGAAAAAAAGCTGCATATGTGTGATATTTGTGGAAAGGAAGTTAGGTCGAATGTTTTGAAAGTTAGTATGTTCATTATGTATTTAGTTTACTTATATTTATGTATTTTATTTGTCTAAATTGCATTGCCCAATACTAACATTGTATTTTTCTATGACAAATGGTTGTTTGTAAGAAATTACTTTTAGTGATAAGATCGCTAATTGCTCAAAATTTGTTTTTTATATGCATTATTATTAGCATTATTTTTATTTATTTATTTTTTAAAGCAATAAAGAATTTATTATCATTATTATTGTGTTTTGTAGTTCAATACAGGAAATTAATTTTTAAATAAATAAATAAAAGGTTTATTTTTAAAACTAATCTGTACAATTTGTTGCTTTGGTACCAAAAATCAGTGTTGGTATGTCTTGGCGCTGCTTTTATATTTATTAACATTAATATAACATAGTCTAGCTCAGTGGTTCTCAAACTTTTTTGGTGAAGGAAAAAGCCTTAATATAATTATAAAAAACTGATTTATATGTATTTATGAATAATCATATTGCAATGTAATATTACATAATATTTAGATGTAACCTTATCATCTCCCTTTGTATGTATTTTTTGCACTATTTTAGCCCTCCATGGAACACACTTTGAGAATGGCTGGTCTAGCTTAATACAACACAACAAATAATAAAATAGTAGTGAGATATTGGATAAGGAAATGTATATATGTATACAAAAAAAAAAAACTTTATTTCTGATATTCAATTACAGGCTCATTTAGAAACCCACAACAAGTACAGAAGCAGAGAATTCGCATGCGAACATTGCGGGAAGAAGTTCTACACAAATTCGACATTAGGAACACACGTTGCAAGACGACATGCCGGTCGAAGGTTCATTTGCCACGTATGCAGTTATCCTTTCACTGATAAATATAGTCTAGCCAAACATTTACTTATACATCAAGGCGTGAAGCCATTCAAATGTGAAATATGCCATAAGTCATATACGACTCAGAATTCTTTAGTTGAACATAAAAGAATACATTCCGGGGAAAAGCCATTTAATTGTAATTTTTGTAAGAAGGGTTTTATTTCTAAGAAAAGACTGCGGGATCATCTCAGGACTCATACGGGTGAACGGCCTCATAAATGTAACGCTTGTTTGTTAACGTTTACTCAGAGAGGCACTCTGAAGCGACATATGAGGGTAGTTCATGATAAAACTGCTATTTTGACTGATCAGTAGATTTTAGCTTTAAACTCTAACTCTGTGGTTTTGATAGAGGAAGATTTTCTATAATTAAATACCTCATTTTTTGCAATATATTTCGCAACCGCTCTTTTTCGGAAGGAATGTTTGCTCCTAATGATACATCAATTTCCGTTCTACTTATTAATCTTCGTTCTGTTTCTTTCCAAGTGATTTGGACTTCTTTCATGGCTAATCTTTTTTTTTTTCATTTATTAAAACCAGCAGATGTCACGAAAGATGATTATGTAGCAGAATTTGATGTAATAAACAGTAAGCAACAACAGTTTACAGTATCTAGTTATATCCTTTACAGTAATATAATTAGTTGTTTCAGGCGTTACTTTGCGGAAATCCATATTAAATGAAATTAGTTAAAATTATTTCAGTAAACTTAAACTAAATGAAATTAGTTAAAATTTAGTAACTGTTTGGCACTTTCAATACCAGCTTTTTCTTCAAAAGGTTTCTGAGCTGCTAAATTCAAAGTGTGGGCAAAACACCATAAATGTTTTTGTTTGCCAAATGCAATTGTTACGGCCTTGACGATATTTGCACCATTATCAGTAACAACTGCTGCAACTTTTTCTGGAGTTATACCCCATTTTTCAGTCATTGTTATTAATATTTGACATAAATAATCAGCATTATTGGGCTCAGTTAAATGGGACACACCAAAATTTATACTGATTAGTTCACTTTCATGTATAAAATGTCCAGTTAAACCCATGTAGCTTCTAGTAATGTGTATCTGTCCAGATATCCGTAGTTAAACATATTGACTCTACTTCTAAGAGCTTTTCTCTGAATTGCAAAGAACATCATATTTGTCATCTATCATTTGTGTAATTGTCTGCCGTGAAGAACGTTTATATAAAGGCACTGCTGTTTTCATTAAGTATGTGAAACCTTCTTTTTCAACTGTATTTAATGGCATGTATTTAATGATTAAGTTTTGATGTTTTCAGTGATACTGATGATGACGCTATACTTTCTAAGTCAGAATCATAGCACTCTTTTGAACTGGTCAAACTCAAAACATCATTTATGCCAAATTTTTCCTTTGACGTCGACGTAGTAGCAATATCATCATTTGTCTGAAAAGGATTATGTTTTTGTATTCTATTATTATTTCAAATTACAAAATAAATACAATAAATGGATAAAAAATGCAAGAATATACAATTTTCAAACAATCATGCATTAATAAAAAAGACATATGTTGTATTGTAAGGAAAAGGTACGGGTACACACTCTAGTTTCTTTTTTTTTGTCATCACCAACACCATCACTTGCCACCACCAGTTTGAAAAGAACCTCTTAAATATGCTATTGGCTATAAACTGCTTATTGCTATATCGGTTATTTGCAATTGCAGAAAACGGCTTTTAAAGATTCACCATTCTTATTACAATACACTTTATATTGTAACCATGCGCACGCGTAGATTGTATTGTAGATTGATGTGAATGTCGTAGTTATGGAAATAAAAGTCTTTGAGTGTGATCATTTATCGAGTTTGTTCACGACTGCCAGACAATGGGGTAATCACGTACCATTATACATTTTAAAAGACGTTTGCATAACTACCCTCTAATCACAGCTTACAAATATAACATAGATGTCATTGGTTACTGGGTCATGCCGCAGCAGCTGCTCTGCCTCGCCGGCCAGGTGAGCCTTTAGATAGTGTAGCTTTTGTACATTATCCAGTGTTGTGTTGTTGTGAATTAGAGATACAAACAAATCTCTGAAACTAATCGATTCCCAATGTATAATAGCCAGGCATCCTGACGTTCTTAAACAACAGTGGTGACATCTATCCGTGAAATAAAATACTATAATATTCCAATAGGTGGCGCTACGGAATACTTCCAGAAAAGTTTGATCAATGACGTATTTATTTAGGCATATCAAAAAGTTCTTTGTAATAATTTCAGCTGTAGTATCAATCAGCTCAATTAAATCCAGATTAAAGACATATCTTCAAAATATGTCCTTATTACTACAGCCAAAGTAGTTATCTTGCTTGGGGTTGTTGACAGATTTTTTTATTGTCAATAATGCTTTTGGATACAATATTTTTCATTTCGGATGCAATATGAGCCGCAATATCATGACATGTTTTGTCAGAATGTAAAATGTTATCCATAGGTCCATTAGACATTTGTAGATCGATATCAATAGGCAAATCTATAAACGGCCTTTGATTTATCGCAATTTTGTAAACAGTTCTGAAAACTCGTTCAGTTGTAATAAATACTATTTCATTCAGATTTTCAATGCCTCCTTTGATAGTCTTTTTTTTCAACTTTCCTTTGTATAATTATGGTGCATACTGCATATGGGTAGAACCATGTGGGAGAACAAAAAAAATCCTAAAAATCTCCTAGGCCCTAGGGCAACACTTTAGTAACCCACGTACCGAAGTGTTTGATTCTGGAATTAGAGTATATGAAGATTAGACCTAACGAAACCTATATGCTTTTCTGCCACAGAATCCTGCACATAGGAGTATTCTATTTGCTAGAATAAATACGGTTAACGATATAAATCTAAGATGGGCTCGCCTTTAATGTCCTTTTTCACAGTGTCAAAATCCTAGTACTACAAATATGTTACCAACACAAAAATATAATGTATAAATGTTGCCAGTTATCTTTTACACCCTCCCTCAACAGTTATTCATTTATTTTTTCATGTTGCTCAAAACTTACACTTCAAACAGTATTGAATCTCTAAACTTAAAATACAAAAAATTGCCTAATGGCTTTGTAAACAAATCTGCAGTATTACACTTAGTATTAATATATTTAAGCTCAATCAAGCCATTCGTAACCTTTTCAATTATAAAATGATAGCGTATATCAATGTGCTTTAAACGTTTATTGCTGTTATTATCTTCAGCGATTCTTATAACACTCTGATTATCCTCATATATTTGCACCATCATTTTATAACCAATATCACTTAACAAATTTCTTAACCAACAACCTTCTACTATAGTTACACTTAATGCATAATATTCCGCTTCAGTGGAGGACAGCGAAACACATGATTGTTTCTTGGAGCACCAAGATACAGGACAATTAAATATATCAAAGATGTATCCAGAAGTAGACTTTCGGTCACCTGTATCACCTGCCCAATCTGCATCACAATAACCCGTAACCATATTCTCATTATTGGCGTTGTAAACTAGTGAAAAATCAATAGTTCCCTTAATATACCTTAAGATTCTTTTAAGAAATTTAAACAACATATTATTAGCACAATGTCCAAATGTAACAATTCACAAGGCCGCTCACCTCTTGTGTTGCTCACTTGAAATGGCAACTTATGCTGTTTATTTTGAAATTTCCTTACATATGTTTGCAGTTGATATTACTTCATAGTTGTTATCTAACGCTGTACTCAGTGAGAATAAGTTCACTTTACTTAATGTAGTAGGTATCCAATTTTCACCATCATAAGCCTCCATTTTAATATCACCATAACCAACAGCTTTTATAATTTGTCCATTACCAATCACTATGTCTTTAGGTACTGATAATTGTCTGTAATTAACAAAATTTTCTTTCATCATGCACATGTGTTCCGATGCACCACTATCCAAATACCAATTCAAACAGTCTATATCGGTCTGCGACGTTAAAGCACTTATCGGCATGTTAACCACAAACGCATTCTTTCTGCTATTTTCACTGCTTTCTTCACCCTTCTTCCTAAACCAGCACTTTTCATAAGAGTGGCCCGTCTTTCTGCAGTATTTGCACACCTCAGTTTTGAAGTCTTTCTTATTTAAAAAGCAATCCTTCTTATAATGACCGTGTTTGTTGCATTTAAAACATTTCCGATTTGACGATCCTTGCTGTTGCTTTGAAGTAAACGCCACTTGTTTCTCTTGCCGTTCACTGATTTTGAAGTTATTATCTCGTTGCTCTTCAATTAGAAGCCTTGCTGTTAGTTCTGTTAAGGTTCTGTTTTCAACAGGCACCGAGTCCCAAGCTGACACAAAATGTCGATATTTTTGTGGCAGTGAACTGACAATTTTAGTTATAACCATTGCTTCTGGTATATCCCCTCGTGCATGTTTGATTTGGGCAACGAGGTTTTCCACCTTTGAAATAAACAGTGATATTTCTCCTCCTTCGTGTTTTAACTCGAAAAATGTGTAGAGATACATCAGATTTTTGTTCGTATATGTTCAAAAGTTTATCCCATATCTCTTTACCGGTTTCGTACATGCACACGTGCATTATGACATGTTTGCTTAAACGCGTTACAATAACACTTTGTGCCTTGGCGTCCATATTTTGCCATTTTGCAATGCTTTCTTCATTTCCCTCTGGACATTTTTTGGTGCCGTCTACTATGCTGAATAATCCTTGAGCCTTTAATATCACTTTGACCTGGAATTTCCATCCTGCCCAGTTGCTGTTTCCCTCCAACACACACAAGCCAGCCATACTGCCCAAGCCCGCGTCCATTTTTTTTTACACTTTACCGCGCTTTCTTACACGTTGCTTTACCACAACACTTTTTATTTCTACACCGAAATTCACCTCACACACAAGGTACTGGGCCCATAACCTGTTGGGTTTATCTTGGTAATTAATTCAGTGTGTGAGGAATAAGTGAGAAACTTTTACTTTAACAAACTGACGCCTTTAATGTCCTTTTTCACAATGTCAAAATCCTAGTACTACAAATATGTTACAAACACAAAAATATAATGTATAAATGTTGCCAGTTATCTTTTAAGCCGCGTCTCCTGGTCCTGTGTCTTCCAAAAGCCGCGTCTCCTGCTCCTGTGTCTTCCAAACATTAGATAAAAACATCGAACATTGGGGCGTGGCCTACACAATTTTTTTGCTTTCCGTCGACCACTGAAAACAAAAAACATTGTGTATGAATACAAAAATGTGTACGGCCACGCCCCAATGTTCGATGTTTTTGTCTAATGTTTGGAAGACACAGGAGCAGGAGACGCGGCTTTACACATAGGAAGATATTGTTTCAAGACAGACCTACTTTTAAATTTAATCATAGATTCATCTACACTCAGTTCGCGAGTACCATTATAAACCTATTGAATTTTTTTATTGAGTGCATCAATCATTAATCTAATTTTGTACAACTTATCTTTGCAGTCTAGGCATTTGGGAGTTATCATTGCAATGCAGATGAGATAAAATAATAGCAAATCTATCTCTTGGCATTGTTTTGCAAAGTGCATTGTTGAGATCAGGTGCCGAAGAGTAATGCTCTCCACGCCGGATGAGTATGGTAATCCATAAAAAAATTCATACCTATAAATGTTAGAAGTTCCTCCTTTTTTAGGTTCAATACTCTGCCTCTCTGAGTAGCATAAAGGTTGCTTTGGTACACAATATTATCAATAATATCTCCAATCAATACTAAAAATATATCAGTCGGGGTGATTTCGTATTTTTATTAGACGAAAAATGTGAAGGTACTTCTAAGTACCGTAAGGAGGAAAAGGGTTAAGGTTCTCTTTATTTTTGGAAATAGGAAAAAGTCACACGGAGTCATGTCTGGCGAATATGGAAGCTGGGGCATCGTTACAGTATTGTTTTTGGCTAAGAATTCACGAACAAGCAATGAAGTGTGAGCAGGTGTATTATCGTGGTGCACAAGCCATGAATTCTTTTTCCACAAATCCGGGCGGTTTTTTGCGGATTGCTTCACGCAAACGGCGTGGAACTTGTAGGTAGTACTCCTTATTGACCGTTTCAACTTGTGGCAAGAATTCATGATGCACTATGCCATTAAAATTGAAGAAAACAGTAAGCATAAGCTTCACGTTCGACCGCACTTGTCGAGCCTTATTCGGTCTTGGCGAGCTTGCAGGATGCTTCCACTGAGACGATTGAGTCTTAGTTTCGACGTCATATCCATAAACCTATGTTTCGTCACCTGTTATAACACGTTATCATCAGCGACTTCTCTGATTGTGATTCGGCGATCATTCATAACCATTGCTTTCCACGTTATCGGTTGTTGATGTACTGGGGCCATCTTGGAAACGCTTATAACACTCGCAAACTCTTGTCTTACTCATAACAGACTCCCTGAGGAAACGATCTGATAAATTCTTATAAAAAAAACGATCTATCAGAAAATGGTCTGCATTTGTCCACGAAAAACCTCATAATACCTGATAAATTTATTTTCTGATAACAAAAGTACGTCAAAACGATTGTGCTCTAAAAATTCTCATAAAATTTATCAGAATATTGAAATAGTAATAATGAAAGCTAGGCTGACATGAGTATTTATAAGAAACCATTTTTATAAGATCCGATAAGAATATAGTTGCAATAGTTGTATCAGATTTTTACTGATTAACTGTAGTTACAGTTTTTAAAAGAAAATCTTTCTTAACTTTCTGTATTAGATTTCGAGAAAAACGCTTAGCAAATTTTAAAAGCAATATTTGTGGTATGAGATTGATTCAGACAATTAGTTTAGATTTTTTTATCAGAATTTTCGTCATGTTTTGTATGAGAAAGTAAATATAAACTTTTAACAAGCAATACGAGGCCTAAAAACAATCTGTACTGATATTTATAAGTAAAATGCAATAGTTATACTTGCTATTAATTTCATATAGATAATTTTTCATATGAAATTCAGGAAAATTAAACAAAAATTTAAAAAAAAATTGGAATTAGGCTAAATGAAATTAGTTAAAATTATTTTGCTTACAATTCCCGCTACAACACTCAGTAATTTGTGTCGACGCGTTTCGCCACTTCACGTGGCATCATCAGGATACGTGCGGTCGCTTCGGCTTCGCTTCAACGACTGATAGTATTTATTTATCAGTCGTTGAAGCGAAGCCGAAGCGACCGCACGTATCCTGATGATGCCACGTGAAGTGGCGAAACGCGTCGAGACAAATTACTGAGTGTTGTAGCGGGAATTGTAAGAAAAATAATTTTAACTAATTTCATTTAACATGGATTTCCGCAAAGTAACGCCTGAAACAACTAATTATGGAATTAGGCTACCTTATAGATATAGTAACTTCTACCATAATAAATCAATTGTTCTCAATGAAAATATACAATTTTTAAGTAAAAGAAAGCTATAACAAATGTAAGTATTAAATTGAAATGTAAAAAATTACCTTATCGAGTGCTAACAGTTTACTATTTAAAATGTCACGCGTGTTGTCTGTAAGAGTAGAAGATGTATTCTTTTTCGAGCTTGCTTGGTCGTCTGATTCAGATAACTCTGACAATATAGCAGCTGATGGAAATCGGATTCGCTCGCCGTTTTCTATCAAGTTAGTAAGTTCTTCTTTTGAATCTGTAATAAACCATGTACAAATAATAACTGCTTCTTAATTTAAAAGTTGTGAAAATGCAAAAAAAATCTCATAACTTCTGATAGAATCTGATATAATCATACACATAAAATCTGATAAATACATAAAAACTCTATACTTGTAGCTGCCAATATTTTATCAGAATTTATAGTTTTCATTAGAACTCTTATAGATTCTGATTTGGAGGGACCTTTTTTTTTAACAGAACGTATAAGAATTTCATCAGAACAATCAATTTCTTTTGTTTTACAAATTTTATACTTCACTTATTTTAAAAATTAATAAAAAAAGTAGAATAATCGATAGTGCACGGAAAAATCAACATTCAGAATTAGACTTAAAATAATAGTAACAATTTGGATTTAAAAGAGGAAGAAAGCATGAAAATTTGTTAATATAAATATAATAGGGAATTAAACTTACCATGAACAGCACCAATCGAACACCTTTGGTATACACCTTTTATTTTTACATCAAATATTTTATTAGGCTTCTTCTTCGAGTAGTTTTTAATTTGATTTATTCCAACTAACATTTACCACCACTAAGTAACTTTATATAGGCGTACATGAGGAATTATACGTCGTATTTTTTCAGCTTTCAAGTTATAAATATGCTATATTTTTTAAAATTAATCGTAATAATTAAAAAAATAAAATGACTGACACAGTATTACCGAATTTTATAGTTACAGCTCATAACAAAACTTGTGACAGACTGACGTCGTTCAATCTCGAGACGCATTCAAAGAGTGTATACTTAGTTTACCGCGTGGACCGTCGAGCCTCGCTTAGCACGCTCGGGTACGATAGCCATCGTGAACGGGAAGCTCTGTGATTGGCTACTTAGTATACAAACGTTACTTACTTTTATCCTCGTATTGAGTTGATGTATGAGACAGTAATGCTCGGTCTTTTACTTACCTATGGAGATTTTTACACCTATACTAGTGCTCTACTACTACATATAACATCATTAGACAAAGAATACGAAAATATATACATCTACAATACTACACATTGAAATACACTCAAATTTGTTACATACGCAGAATTGATGTAATTTTACTAGACACCCATCTCGCTTTAAAATTTATTTTTATGTCTTAATGACTTAAAAACTATTTACATTAATAGATAATTGAATTTTTCACAGTTTCCTGCTAGTTAATTAAGTAATTTGAAAGTCAAATTATTTTAATATTATTAAAATTATGCATTATTTTTTAATATACGTACTAATTAAAAAAAAGTAAATATTTTTAGTGAATTAAGTAAAATTATTATTATTATTATTAATATTATTTTCTCAGTCATTCTTTAATTTAAAAAATTGAAATTTCATAAATTTTTAATTTTCTAATTATAAAAAATGCAAAACAATAGAATTAAAAAAAATTGTTTGATAAAACTTAATTAATCTTATAAAGCTAGAGGTTATCGAAAATAGAACAATATACTTAGAGTTTTTATAAGTAAACTCAATCAACAATTTCCTCATTTACTCTTTTAAAATTTTTATAAGAAAATGGTCTGCATTTGTCTTTGGAATTTCTTATTTATTCATATAGAATTGGATGAAAAAAAGTGTATCGAGAATTCTTATAAAAAATGATAAGTGTGTTCAAATATTCTATGAGATTTTTCATTACATGAAAAATCTAATTCAAACTTTTAAATATTCTTAATTTAAAAAAAAAATTGTCTATGAGATTATATATGGATAATCTTGAACCAATATACTCGATGAATCTCATTGAAAATATATTGAGAATAAACTCATATAAGCTGATAAAAGTACAATTTCTCATTCGAACTCATAAATATTCGACGGCCTTAACTTATAAAATCTCCTGATAGGTTAAATCTTAATCATTCTGATAAAAACGTTGCCAGAAATTTCTGATACAAAAGTTACCTAATTCTGTTCTGATAAATTCTGTTAAAAATCTATATCAGAAAATATTATCATTCTTATAAATATTTTCTAAACTTATAGATTCTGATAGTAAATTTTCAATATTTTATAAGAATTTATCAGCTCTTTTCCTCAGGGCTCACCATAGGCCTTTGTTAACATTTCACACACTTCGTTACACTTTATTTCATTTTTTTTCGCAAAATTTGATACAAATTCTTTGATCCATTACTTTTAACAAACGGAAATCGCCGTGCTCATAAAAACACATCTAACCTTAACGGCTGTAACAGAAAGTAAGCAATAAATACAGCTGAGAGTTTTATCATACTTCAGGGGCATGTATACCAACGTAATCAAAAAAAAATTTGACAATGGGACTCTCCAAGCCCGCGAAATTAAAAATTCCCGTTATTTTCTGAACACACCTCGTAGAAGATAGAATAACACAAAATTTTCAAAGCTCTAAACACAAAATACTTAAGTTGGCATGGCTTACTAACTAAGCCCCCAGCAGAGTGGCGTGACTTCTAAGTCGTATTTTTGTATTATATTATAACAAATTTTTAAAATAATATCAGGTCATGTTTTACGTGCGTAACTTAGTACATGTTTTATCTATATTTATTTCCGTAATCAGAATAGCTTTCAGCTCTGGTCCATATTTTGTTCATTTGGGAAAAAAACTCTTTCGACTGGTGCGTTACTACCAGGCAGACACATAACGTACTTAATAATTATGGAAAAGTTTGTTAAATGAAAGTTATTAGTACGGAAGAGTTGGATTTTTTCATCTGTCGCATAGTTGAAAATAAATGTAAACTCTTCAAAGATTTCCGTATCTTGGCTGCTGCTAATAAACCCTGGCGTAATCAGTAAATCCATCACTTTCTGCACCTCTTCCCATGTAGGCACCTTTGTTAAGTTTGCCCATTCAAACACTTCCAGTTCTGTGTTGAATTGACACCACTGCTCCAAGTATTCTTTGCTTGTTTTATAAAACTCGGCCGCCACAGTTCTTACATTCTGCTGGTCAACAGCAGCTTCGCTTTCTTGTAATTTTACAAGAAGGTTACGGACGATGTGGGGAAGGAAAATCGTATTCTCTTTTAGGTTATATCGGAGACGATTAATTTCCTTGGCCGACACATTTTGCCCTATGATTTTCAATACAGCTTTATAAAAAGTAGCTGAAGCATTTTTATAACCCTCTCAAGCGCGGACATTAACGCAAGCCACCTTGTTTTTCTGTAGCCCAGCAGTTTGTGATACTCTGTCTCAGTAGAATCACAAAACTCTTTCAAAGCTTCCACTCGAACGCTATAAATGTAGAAAAATGAGTAAATTTTCGCTATGATGCATTCGTAGTCAACAGGAAGACAATCAGCTGCAGTTTTGATTGCGCTGTGGACTATGTGAGCTCCACATCCAATTCCAATAAGTTGTCTGAGTGATACGCTCAATTTTGATTAACATTATTACTTCCTTTCCTATTCTTTCCCTCGAAATTAGGGATGTAACGGAGGTGGTTTTATCGGAATCGGAGTCGGAGTTAAGGTCAGGCCTAATAAAATAAAATAGTAACTTCAAACTTTAATCAGTCATCCTCTTTAATAATAAGTACCTGGTTGACCAAGCTTTGTTCGGTTTTTTGTTTTTGGTAGAACGTGTTTTTTGAAAATTATATTTAGTATGAATTGCATACTGATGAAATATGAATAATGTTCTTCGATCTTTCCGACATAATAATAAAAGAACTATAA
>JAPWLS010002492.1:0-12604 GCA_028551675.1 Tineola bisselliella | reverse complement strand
TATAAAATATGACAATGGGGATATAAATTATATTTTGCTTTTATTTTTATATTATATATATACAGTGGGTAATGGGTTAATATATGTTTTGATAGTTAAAACTTTGTCTGAAATTCAGTCGAATTTGAATAAGCGAGAATTCTAGGGACATGAATATTATGGTCGGTCACTTACGAGGCTTTGGGAGTAGTCACTTATAGAGGTAAATAAAAAATAAAAGTTGTGGACTTGCGAGTTTTGAGATTTCCATTGAAATACTATTGTTAATGTCGCTCACAGAGGTCTAGAGTAAGAAACTCTCGCTCATACAGGTATTTGGGATTAAAAATTAGTGACCTGACCATTATTCTCGATTTATTAAAAAATTAAAAAGCAAGCATTTGGTAGAGCTAAAATCAATGTGATATGGGGTCATTCAAGTATTACGTAAGCGCTGGGGGGGGGGGGGGGTAAGTCAGTCAGTCAGTCAGTCACCTTTGAGTTTTATATATATAGATTAAAAAGCAAGCATTTGGTAGAGCGATATTTGATTACGTCAGCAATTATATTAATAAAAAAAAGAATACATTAAAAGAAAAATGCATATAGGTACCAATGATTACGTAAGCATGGGGGGGGAAGAGGTTTGCTTACTTTTGCTGACAAGGGGGGGGGGGGGGGTAAATAATTGTAAAAAATCTGCTTACGTAATACTTGAATGGCCTCTATATACATATATAGAAGAACTTATGTGTAATAATAGTATTGATTAAAATTGATTAAAAATATAATTATCACAATGCATTGTGGCAACAAGAAAGATGACACTGACAGACTAAACGTCAAAACCTCAAATCTTCTTAAATAAGTATTGAATTGATAAGCTTGTAGAATCGACCGCCACACATATATAAAATCAAAGTTCTTAAAAAATTATTTGATATGTGTATTATATATGTGGGTAGATCAATATATCGCTTCTATTGTGATATAGGCATTGTTTTATTGAATACACAAAGTTTTAGCTATTTTATTATTTACCATCGGGATAGAGCTAGAGCACAAACGAGCGACCAATCAAAACGTTCGGAATGTCATTTTCCACCAATGAAATTCAAGTTTTGAAAATAGCGTATATACGTCTATTGCTCTAGTTCCTTGCCGGCTATAATTAAATTATGATTGATATTGTACAAAAAATATATACTATAGAAGTAGTAAGTTGTAAGTAGAGAAATTGGTTTAAGAGGCAAAGCCTTAGCCAGGTTTTCTGATTGAGTTATGGCCTTCCCCCGCGAGAGGGCGCTGCATATCAAAAGTCGTTCTATATCCCAATATTACTTTACTTTGTATATAAAAATAGGTATACTTTCTTTTATTTTGAATTGTCAAAACTGAGTCTTGATTTATTAAAAGAATAGTGCCATCTAGTGATAAGTAGAGGAAACTAGCATTTAGTTCTGTTCTATTTCACTAGATGTCGCCTTGTCCGGTCACTTAAGCAAAAGAAGACACTACTCAGTGAAAACTCAACCTTTTATTTTAATTTTTTAAGAAAACATAACTTCAACTATTATTCTAGGATAATCATTAACAATGAGATCAATATTTATAAAGAATTTGGTACAATAATCATTTTAAAAAAAAGTGGATTTGACCGGTATTGCCAGCCATAGCTCATAATGCCGGTCAGCTGGTTGACAATACCGGTCAAACTTTTAACACGTATCGCAAACGCGGGACTCTTGTTTAGTGCATTTCTTTTCTTTCTTCTTTTCTCTGTTATTCTGCTCTGTTCTCTTTCTATCAAAATTTCTTTATTAAGAATGCTAGTGAGAGCTTTTGCATGCTGTTTTCAAGAGGCGTTTTTGACCTTTCTCAGTTACAGCTTTACTTGAGTTTTGAACTGAGGAGATGCCAATTTCATCGACATTATAAGCATATCTTGGTAGAAACTTATGTTTTTCTATTAATTCCCCAAGCAGCTTAAAAATACATCAACTTCATCCTTGTTAAAAGCAGTGATCAGATTTAAACTCTTGCCGTGAGCTTTACCAATTTCTTCCAGCCATTCCAAGATTTTCGTTAATGTTGTGCTTCACATTATTATTAACAGGATACTCATAAGCCTTTCTTCTTATTTGAATTGAAATGGAGCCAATAGATTTCTTTCCGAGGAATTTTACTTGGTCTGTCATTTCTACTTCCTGTTCCTTCGTGAAGACTGGGTTATTTTTTAAAGTATTTCTTGAAGGGTTGAAAATAGGATACCAGTAGAACGTGCTGCTTCTCTTATTAGTGTCCCTTTATCGACAAGTTTAATGCCCTGGTTAAATCGCTTTGGTTCAATTTTACGTTCAATCTTTGACTCATATTCCGAGTTTTGACATTCTAAAATTGAAAATAAATATGAATATAGGTACATGAATACAATACACAAAATATAAATGCAACAAACATAAACAGAAACTAATTATTAAGTCTAAAAAATAACATCTACTAGTATATGTGACTTGCGGGTAATACCGGTCACAGTGACCGGCATTACGCACATGTGCACGCTTGAGGTTAATAATCAATAAAAAAAAACTTGTTGCAAATTGCTTGGAATCTACATTCAAATAGATAGTTAGATAACTGATTGACAAAAATTATTACAGGCAATAAATGAAATATGAATATTAAAATACTCACCTCTTATTTTCTGCGACCAAAAAATTATAAGAAAACTTCCCGAAACAAACATTCGCCTCGTTCTGAGTGACGCGTGATTGTAACTTATTGAAGATCGATGTGTCAATGACAATTTTTAGGTAAGTATATTTAGTATTGCCGGATGTTTAAAAAATACATGCTAAGTCATGGGATTTAAAGGCTGTTGAGCCTTAATCTCTTACTTGCATATTAACACTAGAACTACTAACCGATCAATCTGACCGGTTTCAAAAATTCTTCACAAGACTTTTATATACAACCCTACTCGTTATTTTTTGTAAACGATTCTATTATTTATAATTCTACAATCAATTTATTGAATTATATTTAAAATACTTTGCAAGCACAAGTCATCCGGTCATTTTAACCGGTTGGTAGAAATAGGTCATATTGACCGGCTCGTAGTTCTAGTGTTAAATAAAAATTGTTAATTTAGTATTATTATTATTATTGTATTTTTGCGTGATAAAAAATCGCCATATTGTTTTTTATGTGTAAGTTTTTTTTTACATATTGAATTATGTACAAATATGTTAATTAATATCTTTATTTTGTAAGTATTTTAGTGAACCATTATAAATATTATTGTGAATATTGTCTTTTTATTTGAAAATACCCTCAATGTTATAAGCGAATCTATCGGTGACTAGCTGAATTAAATACTGACATTAATGACAATAGTCGTTTTCAAAGCACCGACTTTTAAGTTTATGACCCTGATAATTATTCTAGTACATTTTATTCCATTTTATGCAGTAATAATTATTTACTAATAAATAATAAACCTTTAAACACGACAACCATTAGACAGTAATCAAAATAAAATAGTAATATGTTGTATATACTTATTTCAAATATCAAGTTACATTAATTTGCATTTTTTATTTCTGTTGTTTATATATTAATAAGTAACGATTGAAACGATTTCTTATAAATGCGTGTAACGAGCTAGAATCTAGAACTAGTTAGTTGTTTTTAGTATTCAAGTAACGCAACGAATAAGGTGTCGTTAATTATGAAAACCCCAAAAAGTAATTCGGTCATAATAAATTGAGCCACAAAAGTATTGATGACTATAAATTAAGTGATTGAATCTATTTATTGCAATTGTCAACCTTCGACACCCCGCGTTCTATGTCACAATAAGCGACAATGGCGGCGGTGAAATTTGTGGTTGGTTTTGTGTATTACGGTTTTTTTTTGTATAAGCACGTATCTTAGTTTCTTAATATTGTCACTTTAAACTGATTATTTTCTTAATAATATAATTTGTAATCACAAAATAATAGTAAATAAAATGAAAGTAAACAAAACCTTTATTTCATGTCACATAATAATATTATTTACATATTTAAATAAAAGTTTAGCGCCGTAGAGGTTATATTCTAAAACAGTAATTCTTGAGAATCGAGAACAGTGGTTGACCACTGCCGCGGCACTTTTGTGTACCACGAAGTTCTAAAAGTGTGCCGCAATAAACAAAAGGTTGAAAATCACTGGTCTAGACTCTAGACCAGGGGTCGGCAACCTGTTTGTCCTTAAGGGCGCAATACTAAATTTGAAAATCACCGAGGGCGCATATTTTCCAAATCTGTCCACATGCCTATTCTAAACTCAACTGACTACTTGCTGTATATCGCCGTTGACAAGAGTAAGTAAATCGCTCTGGCTATCATACATTTACATTAGTCCAGCGAGGGCGCATTAAAAATCAATCAGGGGCGCCGCGTTGCCTACCCCTGCTCTAGAACATGCTGCCCGCCTGTTTTATATCTGTAGAGAAATTTAAATAGCTTGGATAATAGAATTCTTTCTCAAAATTTATTCTTGTATAAAGAAATGATTACCCTGTATTTTTTTTTTAATTGAAAACTGAAAATATTTTTTTCTCCGGCCCTCCAACTTCTGTAATAGATTAAATTAGTCCGCGAATGTGTATACCTACATAGTTTGGACAGCCCTGCTCCAGAACATTCGCGTCGAAGGTTTTCAAAAAGAAGTTATAAATTTTATTGCATTTGAAGTAATGACATCGAATCATTAAATATCAAACTTTTTATATCCGTATATTGTAATAAATACAATAAAATGAATAACGGATGCAACCGCAACGCACATCGTACAATAATGAAATTGTATAATATTGTTGACGCGCACTTATCATTAGGGAAAGTTGACAAATCACTCGCCGCGGGTGGCCGCCATTTTGCGGAGAACATGACGGAACGGAAGTCAAGCTCGGATTGTTATTTATTTGCATAATTGATTACTTATTTTAATATCAAACCTAATTGACACAATGCATTGTAATAATTAAATTTACAATCTATGGTTTTTTTTTTAACATGAGGGTTTGCGTGTGAATTAGTATTTTATAATTCCTTATTTGGTTTTTGCCCGAATTCTCGACATTGGCAGAATTGTCTTTAATAGACATCTGAAGCCATTAATAAAAGAAGAAGAAGATCAAACCTAATTGAACAAAAATAAATAATAATAAAACGGAAGAACGTACTCAAAAAGGATGTCAACGTATTTTTAACACTAGATTTACCAGCTTAAATATACCTATTTCTACCAAAACCAAAAAAGTATATATTTGTTACAAATATATATGAAATAATATAAAATTCATAAAACTAATTCTTCTGTTATGAATTAAAGAAGATTAGAAGAATTAAAGAAAATGTTACACGCAGCAGGAATTTTAATTTGATCTAGTGTTAATGAACAAGTTCTACTATTCAATTGGTGAATTTATGTAGGTTTAAATTTAATTCGACATTTCTTTTATAATAAAATTTAATTGTATGAATTATTTGCATCCCATATACATTGTGTAAAATATGTGATACTACTAATATTATTTTAAGACCTATGTTACTTATGGCAAATAAATGAATTTGAACAATATTTTATTAAACTTTAAAAAACAGCGCAAAAAATATATATAGTGTGGGATTTCGCGTAAGGTGTAATATTAAAAAAAAACTGCATCTAATCGATCATACCACGGCCTTCAATGAATTTAAAAAAGTATTGAAGCTGTCAAACGTCAAGTAGGTATAGTACTGATAAACTTTTGCTAGTGAAATGAGTCAAATAATTTTTTTATTAAGTTTATTAATTAAAAAATACGAGGTGAATGAATGAACGTTTTTATTGTGTAATGGACGCGGTAAATAATCCCATTTGCTTTGTTCAACTATGAATTCTTTGATACAAGTCGACTTTTTATTTGAATTCAGTAGTGTAACTACAATTTAAAAATTTTTTAAAACTTATCGTTATTTTGCAATTATAGGTCGATCAAAGCAGAAGAAAATTGTCTAAAGTATATGTGTTTGTTATGTTAATCGATTTTTAATAATGTATATAATAAAATTTATTAAAATTAATAATTACTAATAATACTATAATATTGGAAATATAATTGTACAAATAATTACACACTTCAGTAGAAAAATAAATGAAATAAGTCTCAGGATAACACAAAAATTATGCACACAAAAATTCAGGTAGGTAGTGACTAAAAAAATAACGCGGGCGTGATCCCAAGACCACCGACGATGTTCCCACGAGATGCACTGGACAATTGCAACCTTACGACTCTATTTACGCCGTAATTTATTGCAATAAAAATACAAATTGCAATTTTTTTACTAGAAAATTAATGTGAATCACTTTTACTTATATTTTAAACTAGCTGTTGCCCGCGGCTTCGATTAAGAAGTATTATTATTAATTAGGTATAGTTTTTGCGGCTTTATTTTTGTTTACCGTGTGTAAAAACGTATTCATCATAGTAGTTCCAATCTTTAATTTCAGTTCAATCAGTCGTAAATCTAATAAGATTTATACAAACTTTCATCCCCTATTTTATCCCCTTAGGGGTAGAATTGATCAAAATCCTTTCTTAGCGGATGCCTACGTCATAACCCGTATTTTACATTTTAAAACCGTTGGGCTAACTAGCGAATGTCAATTCAAAAGAAATTAAAAATGCTTTTTTGTGGATTTTTTTTTCTGTTTAAATAAAAAACAATAAATTAACTTCTGAACTAAATCTTTTAATGTTTCTTTCGTTCAAAAATTTGTCTCTTAAATGATTTTTAAACCAACAAAGGTTTGTTTACACGGCCGAGTAGTCATCAATTTTATTTCATTCATTCATTTAATGGATTTAGCACCTGTATTTTTTTTTTGTAGTAACACATTTACATTGCTAGTTTTCTATGATAAATCAAAAATGATTTACCTTAAAAACTGGTAATGTATAACGTTTTTAGTTTAAAAAAAATGCCGAAATACTTTTTTAAACTTTAATCTGAGCAATAAATTATTGATTGCCAAATTTGTTGAAGCGGTGGGCGGGTTTCGATTTTCGACTTCTTTTGGTAAATCCTTGATGTTTGTCTATTTTGTTAAGGGGATACAATTCTTCTTCTTTGTGTTAATTTTGGGTTAAGAAGAAGACTCGTGGGAACGATAAAATATTTGAGTATTTGGGGAAAAATCTTAACACAACCTACGAAAATTAAGTTAGTTCTTCATGACCCCATCATCCTTAGAAATAAGCCTTAAATTTATATATCAAAAGTCAAATACTAATAACTGAAACAGGCTTTTTATATAAACACCACAAAGCTGCCACTATTCCAGCTTGAGAAGACAAGTCTACACCAAATTGACAGGTTCAAGTTGATCTCAAAACGCGGCTAAGCCACTTAAAAGTAGTGGAACTACTGAGATGGCAGACTGGGCTTAATAGCCATCATCAGTATATCTACCACTTTAAACTGGGGTTTTAACTCGAGGGCAAAGAGCAAAGTGGTGCTGAAAACAAAAATTGCTTGATAATTTTTATTTTTATTATAATTGATTTCTGGAAACATATATTTTAAATTTAGTGCCAGTGTTAGAGTCTATTAGTTCTTTATTAATTTTCGAGTACATTTTACATATAATATTATATGGTTTTCGAATTTCGGTGAGGTGGGGGGAGGGGGAGGGAGGACTTCAAAGTTTTTTTTTAATTTTATTTATTTACTTTTAGTAAATGGGCTCTGGTATTGTGCCACTGTTAATGTAACCTCTAAATTAAGATGTAAAGACGTTCACACACTGTAATAAGGGAGAATTGACCATTGCATCGATTCGACTCCACGCTGTGTATTGACAACATGCTACTTCCTCTTTTGCGATCAAATTAACGGCTTCATGCCGAGTTTGAAGACACAGTTAGGCCAATAAATCAGGCCACTGTTGACATGGGAAAGTAGGTCATTTGTTGTTATTATATATTACTAGCTTTTACCCCCGGATTCGCTCGCATTTAAGTCATTAAATAGGTATGAGAGATCATACTAACTATAGTCAATTGGAAACTCTTATTGCTGCTATTTCGCAATATATTATATACTAGCTGACCCGGCGAACTTTGTTCCGCCTTAGAAGCAATAAATAAACAGATTTTGGATTTAATTAAGTTCAATTTTTATTAGGAAAAACAAATAAAAAAATCAAGTATTTTAATGATTCTTTATTATTCATGTATTTTGTTGCATAGGTTGCACTCTTTAGTTAACCACCTTGGGATATACGACATTTTTTGTTTTATTATCAAGCGCAAGAACAAACAACGCAGATGGTCTTCCGACCCATGAACATGCCACATATATGATGATTTGACTTGATGATTTGGCATTGCCAACCGAGCCGTTTCACGGGCTGCATCGCTTTGCTCTTGTGATTGTAAAGCACGAAATCAAGCCATATTAACGCGGCATTCTTCACGGGCGATTCCTTGTTTTTCCTCAGTCCTTTCATTCACAATGTTTCGTATCCTTCTTGCATTGCTGCTTTGTCAGGAAAGATTCGATCGTCTCGGTCGCGTCATTGTTAATGATGATCATTGACATCACCCCTACCTCGTTTTGATCCACGACTATAATAGGAATAATTCTTCGGCTTCTTGTTGTTACTCACAGTATCGTTTTTCGTTTCCAAATTGTTATCGTTACGAATCATCGTTGTTCTCATCGTTTCCCTTCGCCTAAGTTGATCAGAGTGTTTCCGTTTGATTACTCCATTATTCATTTCAACTTGATAGGAGTAAGGCCCGGTGCGTTTTGATGTAATCCCTGGTTCAGAGCCTTTCCCTTTAGATTTGTTAACCCAGACCATGTCTCCAATCGAATATTCTGGCGGAATAGTTTCTTTAACTGATGGCCTGAGTTCCTGGAATAACCCAGCTCTTTCAAGATCTTCCTTAACGCTTAGCTTAAGAAGACCAAACGTAGTGCGCATTTATCTTTCAAACAACATTTCACTTAGTTGGTATCATTACCTTAGTTGGCGAATCTTTTTTATTCACTGGATACGTTGCTTTCATTGTCGCTAGATTCGCTAGACGTGTTGTGTCGTGCTAGGCGTCTCGTTCGAAACTATTTATGCATTGCTTTGCCGCTACTAATGCACACTTTTGAGAAATGGTTGTTCTTCCCGCATAACCTACAGCGTTTGCCTCTGGCTGGATATTCCTCTAAATTATTGTGATAGTCTCCAAGGGTGTTCCCAAATTCGCAATAACCAGCAAGGCTACGAAGTTGTGAAGAAAACTGGTAGATTGTTTCACTTTCTTCCCGATGTCTTTTTACAAAACACACTTTTTTCGAGAGTACGTACGTTTTCTTGCCATAATAATTGTTCAATACAATAATCCCAATCTTCATTGTAGGGGTTGAAAACATTGAAGTTAAACTTGCCGATCAACATCGTTATTTGCATTATGAATAAAATATAAATGCAGTTTTAACATGAAAAGCTGTTTATTTTCAACCACAATGACATAAGTGACAATTGTATTTTAATTATGTAACAATTTTTATTCCCTTTGACGTTTTATGTCACGCCACACGGGAACGCGGTCGAACGGGATAAAAAGTATCCTATCTCCGTTTCCTGGTTCTAAGCCACCTCCTCACCAATTTTCAGCCAAATCAGTTCAGCCGTTCTTGAGTTATAAATAGTGCCACTAACACGATTTTCCTTTATATCCGACGGGATAAAAAGTATCCTAAAGCCTTCCCCCGGTCCTAAGCTACCTCCCCACCAATTTTCAGCCAAATCGGTTCGGCCGTTCTCGAGTTATAATTAGTGTAACTAACACAACTTCCTTTTATATATATAGATTTGGTCCGTGCAAAAGAAAAATCCACTTTTTGCTTTTCAGTTTTTATTAGGACTTTGTATTTTTTTATAAAACTTAATATATAATTTATAAAAATCAAAAGGAGGTTGCGATCGCCAACAAATATAGTAATAAATAATTTGGTTTTTAATGTGAATGTGAGTTTGTTTGTCACGTTTTTACGCAACAACTACTCAACCGATCATCATGAAACTTTGTACACATATTTTTGGAGGTACTAGAAGTAACATAGAATATTTTTTATTTAAAATTTTTTTTTTTACTATAGTTTCCAACTGACTATAGTTTCAGCTGTTTGCAAACATATTGATTCATTTCTCTTGAAATGATCTCTGATACTTGTTTAATGACTTAAATGCGAGCAAAGCCGCGAATAAAAGCTAGTAATATATAAATATAAAACAAATATAAATTTATAATCCTATTAAAGAAGCCATTATATAATCTGACGATGAGCGAGCGCACGTCTTTAGTGCGTATGCTAATAAACGATTTTCATTTCATTTACATTTTCAAAGTCAAACACAAAATATATAGAAAAAAGAAATAAAAATAAAACAATAGTTATCTTAAACCTAGTTTCTTGATGGCTAAACGACTCTGCGTAAAAATTAATAATTAAAAACGTCTTGGTTAATGGGCTCGCATTGATTGGTCAAAATAAAAAAAAAGTTTAAGAAACTTTTCAAAATAGGAACGTTAAGGATGTCCGATATCAATAAATCAAGCAACAGGATATCAACTGAATTTATTTTAAATCGATTCGAGTGTCAACTTCCGGCACCTACCTATATTGTGCAAATTGTATAAAGTGCAAATATTATGATTCAAACTATTGTTGTAAAGAAATGCTAATAAATGTATAAAATATTATATTTCTCTGTATAACAATTTCAAGAGGCATTTTGTGTTATTCGTACAAAATGTATTCTTATAACAAAAATTGAACTATTGCCTAAAAGTTGTATTTGTATGTGGTGAATTAAAGCGAACCTATCGGTGAGGTGCTAAACTAAAAATGCTCTATAGCAGCGGTTCTCAAACTTTTTTGGCGAAGGAAAAAGCCTTAATATAATTATAAAAAACTGATTTATATGTATTTATGAATAATCATATTGCAATGTAATATTACGTAAGATTTAGTTGGAATATTTAGATGTAACCTTATAATCTCCCTTTGGTAGGTATTTTTTGCAGTATTTTAGCCCTAGGGTTCCGCGGAACACACTTTGAGAATGGCTGTTCTATAGTAAAAAAAAACCTTCTACTACTTTTATTATGAATTAACGAGACGCTTTACAACACGCATGTACGTGCGCGCGTACTTAAAAAGATGGAGGGAAAAAAAAACAAATTTTATAATAAATATATAAAAATTCATTTATTGCATAATTTTGGCATTTTGGCAACATACAATTTAAAAGATATTTATACTTAATCTAAATGTACAATTTACTTTTAATAATTACATAAGTACCTAGTAAATATAATCTTTTTTTCTATTATTACTAAACATTTTAGAATCCTAATGAAAACACAATCAGTCTTATTGAATTATACAGTTTAAAACATTCACCATCGCGTTTAGTTTTAATGATTTTAATACGACATTTCGGAAACTTTATACCCATTGAAATCGTTATGAAACTGACCGAATCAAAAGAAACGAAATCGTAGGTTTTCAAGATTAGATCATCCGGTATGTATTCTAATATGCCCTTTCAGTTGGCCGTTATTCGAAAAACCGACTTGGCAATGTGGACACTTGTATTTTTTAGGTCGATTTTTCCTTGCATTTAATAACTTAACTTCGTTCTCTTGTTGTATTATTCTTGCATATTCTAGTTCCATTGCGTATCCTTGAGCTAGGGACTCGAGTAGCAAGGGTCTGTTGATGGTACCCCCAACACTTGAGCGATGTCTGTCGAAGGTAATATTTCCGGCAGATATCCATTATATGAAGGGTACGATGTAACTGGATAATTAGTTGGAGTCATAGTTGATTTTTCTAGTAAACGATCACAGCATAAACTTAAATTTTCAACATTAGTATGATTATCTTCAGCATCGTTAGTAGTCGTGGAAACCGTATCTTGCTGTATCGGTTCCTTTTTAAATTGACCGCGGATTTTTCTTAAACGATTTTCTCTTTTCGTTTCTTCCGTCTTGCTTTGCTTGTCTATTTTCGTGCTAATATCCCAAGGACGGAATATTCGGGTATAGTTTTGTTGGCACAGCATCGTGCTGGCGTTCACTCGCAGCGATTGCGTCCGACTGTCCATTGAAGTTTTTGGAAATATTTATATATTCCCTTAACAATAACTTTTGTAATGGAGAGGGATCACTTTGAATAGTCGAGTGAGACGAAATATTTTTCAATTGATGCACACTTAAAATTTTCAATAACAAAACGACGTAACTAGTAAATTTTAACACGGAGTTTTATACCTTACAACTGTTACAATAACACATATATTGGGGGTTAAAGTAAATCTTTTACGTCGTTTAGTTGTGTTTAATTGTTTAAATGTAAGGGATCTGGGGTGTGTTTGGTTATTGTAGATTTTTGTCGTAAGCCGAGGGCGAACCCAAAGGGCCGGCGTTTTGGGTTCAGTGGTTTCCTGGGAGGCCTCGCAGCTGCATGCTTGTCTGTTTTAATGGTTTTACATTCGTATGGGGGTGTTTTCACAGGAATAT
>JAPWLS010002534.1:0-12865 GCA_028551675.1 Tineola bisselliella | reverse complement strand
TTTTTCAAATCGGTTCAGTAGTTTCGGAGCCTATTCAACACATACAAACAATCAAATATTTCCTCTTTATTACATTAGTATAGATAAATGCACATAAAAACTCAACGGGCAGCTACGGGCAGCTGAATTTTATTTTTTTGGTACATAATACTATAATTAACAACGTTTGATAACTTAGAGAGCAGGATCTATCAAGATAAAAAAGTAAACACTCAACAACATACATTTCTTAATTTTAAAAACAGTCTTGACTTATCTCGTTCTAACAATTTACTATTTAGTATTTTATATGCAGATTTTTTTTTACTTATTGTGCTTACCTTCAGGTGTAGAATCCATTTTTTTGCGTAAGATTTACTATGCAGTAAAAACTTTTACACGTGTTCAATGGAAGCGTCCATTAGTTGATTTTTCCTATACGTACCGTAACGGCCACATTCAGACTGAGATTATGGAGAAGATTCGAGGCAATATACCTCACTCTCAACATTTTTCGTCTCCTAGGGGATCCCTTTAGCCAACTTGATGACAAAAAACCCCTAACTAAAAACTTTTATTTTGGAGTTTTGGCCGCATAAAGCGGCCTTCGGCCGCACTGTGCGTCTGCTTAATGAACTATTTTTATAATAGTCTAAGTAAACATTTTATTAAACAATCTTTAATTACATTGATATCTGAAGATACTCATTATTGCTGCTATTTCGCAATATCCCTACTAATATTATAAATGTGAATGTGAGTTTGTTTATTACGTTTTCACGCAACAACTACTTAACCGATCATCATGAAACTTTGTACACATATTTTTGGAGGTACTAGAAGTAACATAGGATACATTTTATTAAAAAAATAATAATTTTACTATAGTTTCCAACTGACTACAGTTTCAGCTGTTTGGAATTATATTGATTCGTTTCTTTTGAAATGATCTCTGCTACTTATTTAATGACTTAAATGCGAGCGAAGTCGCGGGTAAAGGCTAGTATTATATATTTGAATTCGTGCAAAAGAAAAATTCACTTTTCGCTTTTCAGTTTTTTATTAGGACTACTTGACATTGACAGTCGTATTTGTTATAATACTTAATATAATTTATAAAAATCAAAAGGAGGTTGTGATCGCCGACACTCATGAATAAATTATATTCAAAAAATTAAATACTACAAAAACTAAGTCTCATATATTCAGAAATGACGCTCCAGAGTAGTTTGATCTGTAATCACCTGATCATTACTCGAGTATAGAATCTGCGTTTATTGCGAAACAAAAGTAAATCAAGTATAAACGTTCCACTAAAACCCAGTTTCAAGTAAAGATCATTACTTCAACGTCGTTTCTGGGGGGCGACTCAGAAATACTTACTTGACAGCGACATTACGACGGATAGACTACTCAGGGGTTATTTTATGGACCTACATGTCAAAATTCACGTAAGTCCATATCACGAAACTTCGGGTATGCCTGAGTAGCCCCCCTGTATACGGGCCTAAAAACTAAAGTAATTGGTATAAACGGATTTTAATTTATGAATGTAAATATAGTTACACAACAAAGGCACTAAACGAGGGACAAGTAGCAACCGTGAAGTATATGAAATAGTGAAGACAAGAGGAAATACCGTGGCTATATCGTAATAATTAACATTGTAGCCAATAGAGTAAATGGACTATATCAAATGAAACTCTTAAAATTCTATTTACACTATATTATCAATCTCTTATAATCTAAGCACACACATCCGTTCCCATTCGCAACCAACATCCAAGTCCGCATTTGCACATCCCTCGCGTTCCTCTTTTCTTTCATTCCAAATTCAAATTGACAGTTTTACTTATAAAAATATATACACTATTAACATCGCCGCCGCAACCTCTTTTCTGTCGATGACAAACATCTTTAATTATAACTTTAAAACCTACACTGTTTTGCGATTTACTAACTCTTTTATTCATTCGTTTAATATGAATAAACCTATGTAACAAAAAATTCCAATGTTGGGACCTTTTGGTTCATACAAAATCATTAGTACATCGATACTATAATTAAAAGTTACTCCAACTCCAACGTGAACAAAATTTATTACGAAACAAAAGAGCGAAGCGTGCGAATCTTTTTTCCTAATTTTATTATTAAAATAGTGTGAATAATTGAATAAATTTCACGTTTTTGGCCTTTGCATTTACATAACTTTAATTCGGACTGTAAGATGTACTGCTACCAATAACACGTATCTCCAATTTAAAGACGATTTATTGAAAATAATATTTTAAAGTTACGTTTAATCCATTTTTCTATGTAATGCATCTTAAAGAACGAAATAATTATATCAGTCGTATAGAATCAAAAACACTGCTATATACAGAACTTACATTTTAGAAGTGTCTTGTATGAACCGAACAGAATACGCGTTAAATCGGACAAAAAAATAGACACTCGGACATAAATTGTTATGATTAGTAAGATATACATAATACTGCCAATATTTTGATTCGACTAAACCAGTGGTTCTCAATCGATGGTCCGCAAAGCCATCTTAAATTTATTTATGTAATAACTATAGTACTATAGTTATAGTTTATGATTGGTTCTACAATATGTAACACTTCAAAAAATATACTTTTTTCGTTATTCTCTTAATAAGTATGATTTTAAACAATTTTATTGGCTGACGGACAGTATGCAGGAATGGAAAAAAAGGGTACTCACGATGGGCTCGGCTTTCCCTCTCTTCCACTGTCGTCTCCGGAGCGATCCTTAGGTGCTGGTTTATTGTGTTAGTCGATTCTTCCTTTTGATTGCGTTGAAATGGTGAATAGAATTACGGTGCACGATTTATTTGTCGGCGGTGATCCGAGCGCGTGCGTTCACGTAGTTGTTCCTAGTTACACACACTGTCGCCGAGAGGGCGCTGCCATCGGGACGAAATAAGGTGGCAGGGGGAACAGGAATGTTGCCAGCCAGCAAAAATAAATAATAAATATGGAAAATATATATCTATGGTTTGGTACGGAACATGCCGCTCACCTTAAAAGAACTCGTTTCTTTTAACGATTAATAGTATAACTAAATCAGCCTTTGTAAGACGTTAAATCAATTTAGAGTAAAGAAAAAAATTAAAGAAAATAAATAAAGAAAACTATAACTATGAAGAATGTATGAGATATTGAAGTTAATTTTTAGGTAAAGCACATATTTTAACAATTGGGCGCTTGACCAATGTGTTCCCTAATTTTAAGGTAACTACTCTGACGATATTGTCACTGCCCGGGTGCAGAGCATGGACACGAGCTAATCGCCATTGTAATGGAGGAGTGGAATCATTGACTACTACAATGTCACCCTCGCTAATCGGTGCGTCATGATTATGCAACCATTTTGTGCGTTGCTGAAGTTGATGAAGATATTCAAATCGCCAACGAGTAAGGCGATTGGTGTTTTCATCGTATAATGCGACAATTAGAAGTGCTATCATGGGCGCTCTTAACAGAAAATATGCGTTTGAATAGATATCCGTGCAGAGACCCCTACGAGAGATAAAAGGACGAATTGTCGCTAGGAATGCGTCAGAGCTCAGATCAGAGACCAACTCAAGATGGACTGCCTTAACTGTCATGCACACAAATACTGCAACGTAACATTTTACAATCTTTTTATTACGAACTTTATTAGCGTGTACGTAGAAATGCCCCGCATAGTCGACGGTGACCCCAACGAACGGTCTGTGAAGACGCACACGTGCCGGTAACTCGGCCATCGCTGCCTGTCGGTGGCTGGGACGCGCAAATAACGAACACAACGATGGACGATCCGGCGGATCACGTCGCGCGCGGACAGTATCCAGTAACGCTGGAAGAGTAGGCACTAGTGTTTGTGGACCTACGTGAAGATATGAGATACGTGCATGCACAACAATTAAGTTTGGTAAATGGTCTTGGAAAACACGACGTGGTATGCTGAACCCTGACAACAACGACGGTAACTGCGATCGAGAATCGTTCCAGTCTACGCCACGAATCCACAGCCGTTGAATGAGATACTTAGCAAATAGGGTCACTGGAGCCAGCCATCGCATGGGATCATATACACGTGCAACTTCGAACAGGATCGTGCGTTTGGTGCAGCTAAATGAAGAGACGTGTATGTTGAACCCACATGAATGCGAGTCCCAATGAAGACCTAAGACCTTGCTGTTAGTATTTTCGAGCTCAGCGAATGGTAAGCCTGAGGGCCGCTCACCATGAGAACACCGCACCTCTGAGTCCAGAAGTTCGGACCGATTACTCTGCCACCTATGCGATGGGAAATCGGCTGCTTGACAGATGGCAATCAATTCTTGCTTGAGGGACAGTGCGTCTTGAACAGTCGGCGCTCCTGTGACGACATCGTCAACGAAAATATCGTTTAGGAGAACGCGAGCTGCGCGTGGGAAACGGTGTTGTTCGTCGTTTGCAAGCTGTATGATTGTGCGCATCGCTAAGTATGGCGACGAGCTCACGCCGAAAGTGACTGTGCGTAGCTGATAATCACGAACGGGCTCATTTGTCGATTTACGCCACAGGATGCGTTGAAAGTCGCGATCCTTTTCGCGAATGAGTACTTGCAAATACATTTTTTTAATGTCAGCTGTTATGACGATTGCGTGAATTCGAAACTTTAATAAAATGTTAACAATGTCTTTGTGTAATGTCGGTCCTGTAAGTAAGGTGTCATTCAACGAGTTGCCGTTGGTCGTTTTGCAACTGGCGTCAAAAACTATGCGTGTTTTTGTAGTCGTGCTGCTTTCCTTGATGACGCAGTGATGTGGTATATAATACACTGGAGAATCCGATTCACATGTTGATACCGGTTCCATGTAGTTATGATCGAGATATTCTTGTAAACAATTATTATAATCTACTTGTAATTTGGGATTACGAAGTAAACGATATTCAAGCTTATGGAATCTAGAAAGAGCAATGTCACGTGATGTGCCGAGCGGGGAAGCGTTGGGCTTGAAAGGAAGTGACACAGTGTACCTGCCTGTAGTATCACGTGTAACTGTCTTTTGGAATATAGATTCGCAAAGTTGTTCCTCGGGAGAGGGAAGCTTGGTTTCGGGAACAGATTCTAACTCCCAAAACCGCTGTAGGTCAACGTCGGTCACAGCCGTGTTGACCTGGTAATGAAATGTTGACAAAGCGTTTGACAACATACGAGTATCAATTTTACCGAGAAGTATATACCCTAGAACACTATCGATAGCCATCGGCGACCCTGGTGGGCCGACAATAGTGTTACCTAGCATTAATTGAGACAGGACGTCTGCTCCTAGCAATATATCGATAGGCTGAGGTATGTAGTAGAATGGATCAGCAAGAGAAAGATTTTTAATATGATGCCATTTATTATTTGGCAATTTAACACTAGGCATGTTATTCATTAATTTATTTATAATGAGTGCCTCAATGTGAATACGCGGTGCGTTTTGATTCCGCGGTGAAATAGTGAAACTAGTTTGCCCCCTTGGTAATAAAGGTTTGTCGCTGCCTACCCCAAAAATCGGCACGTTAGTATGTTGCCGCGCGAGGCCAAGACGGCGAGCACAGTGTTCAGTAATGAACGTCGCTTGCGAGCCTGTGTCGACAATACAACGCACGGTATGAGAGGACGCATTTACGTGAACGTCGACAAGTGCTGTAGCGAGAAGAACGGTATGTTTACGTTCACAGCGATCAATGGATGGCGCGCATGACTCATTAACAGCTGTGAGCGCGTGAGAGGGTTGGCTGTTATCACTAGTGTCTAATACGGCAGTATTCGCATTGTTGTTATTTGAGTGTAACAAAGTATGGTGTTTATCACTACATGAACGACAAGTAAAAGATGATTGACATTGACTGACCTTGTGACCTACATTTAAACAATTAGCACAAACATTTTTATTTTTAATAAATTCGCAACGTGAAGGGATAGAATAATTAAGAAAAACTGGACATCTAAATAAATAGTGTTCAGAATTACAACAAATGCATTTTCTAAATTTATTATTATTTATGCCATTGTTCATTTTAATAGGCAGATTAACAGCGAGAGCGCGACGCGTCTCTTTTGGTTTTATCACCTTATCACTTGGTTTGACACTATTTTGCATGACGTCAGCCGCTGCAACTTCCTTTCCGAGAAAACTAATTAATTCTTTAATTGTGGGAACTTGTAATGCAGAATCTAATGACAACTCGAAACGTTTACGAATGTATGGGGATAGCTTTCGTAAAATAATGTTTAATAATATGAAATCCCACTCATCAACAGGGAATCTCATAACCATTAAAGCTGAGATATTTTCTTGATAAACATTTAAAATGTTTCTCATACCAATTTCGCACTGATTGATTTTATCTGACATTGATTCTAAATCTAATATTTTGTCTAAATGTTTTGTAGCAATAATTCGTTTATTTTCATATCTTTTTACTAAAGTGTTAAATGCAATAAAATAGTTGTCAGAAGTTAATTGAATAGATTTAATTAGGTTAAGCGGTTCGCCATGCAGAGATAACAATAAATATCTGAATTTTTCGATATGGTGTTGAGCGATTGTTCTCGGGCGACAGATTTGAGCTCATCAGCTGCGATTTTGACATCGTAATAAAGAGTGTTGAATTGATCTCTCATTCGACGTTTACATTGTACAACTAGTCTACAAATTGACTCGACTGTTTATGTGTAACCACTCTCCATCTAATGTTAATTTGATGTGCGATCTACGCTTTGATTTCTGAAAGGTGTTTTTAAGACTAAAATGTCGAAGTACATAAGCGAATTCAACACGAAAGTGATATGAGTTTAATTACGCTTGCGTAGGGAGATATTTTTACATTCAAAATTGCACACATAAGACGAAGAATTGTATGTCTTTTCAAAATTGTAATAAATCACATTGTCTATTATAAAAAAAAACATTGTAATAATATTTAAAATATTTTTATATTAGTTCCTACTTTTATTAGTGTTTTATCTTTGTGTTTACGAAATAAATATAACTAATAAAGATAAAATGTTAAAACATACCTTAATTACTGACAAATTGGTCGGAGAGGAAAATATATGGTCTGAGAAGAAACACTTAAACATCTTATCTTTGTCGACTACAATACTAACAGCTGGTTGTATACAAATTGTTATATAATTACACCCACTAAAATATTTTAACATTTTTTACAAAAATATATAATTTAGGTACTTTTATAGCGATTTTTAATAACTTAAATAATAAAATAGATATTTTTTAATTGACCCGGGTTAGTTAACTCGGGTGTTATCCCGCAATCAGGAACGTCCCGCATATAAAACCCTTAGCAATCAGTAAACGTACTCACACAATCCGGAGCATCGCTTACTTCAAGTATTTTAATTTATAATTTTTTATATATAGGTACAAAATATAAATGGAAATTCGCTGGAACCATCTATAATGTTTATTGTGCAAAATGAAAAAAATATATAAAAAAAACTTTACAACACTTTAAAAGAAATAAAAATACGTGATCATTTAGCGTTTTGATACATTTATATGAAATAACTGAATATCAATATTGTCTTAATAAAAAACAAAACACTCCTCTTAATCGCCTTTAAATTTCCTTTATAAGAACATTTCATAACAATTTCGATAACGAACTGCGATATCTAAACTTAAGTCAATGTCGATCGAAGTCAGACAGGCTCGTCTGAACGGCACCGTTAACAATACCATCACGCTTTGGTAAGTCATTCTCTACAAATTGTAACGAATGTTTAACGAATATCAAGTATCACCTTGACGAATTCAGTAAAATAAGAAACGTGTTTGCGCATATTGTATAGCGTTTGTGAATAAAGAGTGATTCTAAGTAATTATTAGGTATATAGATTTATATATTTTCATACTACTAGTTTTAAAGGGGTTGGCAGAGAACGGATCTCCAACTTCCAAGGTGCTTATAAACTTATTGCACTGTCTTTACTTTTATAATTTATTAATTCATGTTTTACAATTAACGATACTTTTAATTTCATAATAATTATTTTTGTGATTACAGAAATAAATTATAAACATTAAAAATTATATAGAATGTCTTAAACCGAATTCCAATTATCTGTCCGAATTCCAAATTGAATACAGAATGGGTGTCTGTGACTCGCACGCCTGACCCGATCGTATATTTACTTTATCTTGTTAAATACACTTAAATACAAATTAATACAAGCGAAGGACCGGGCCTTAATGGCGGCTCGCACTGTTTATTTAACACCTCGGCCGAAGGGGACAGGAAAGATTTTTTGACTTTTTATTGATTTTACTTATTACCGGACCGGATTAGAGCTTCACTGCTTTTAGCGTCTTCGCTAAAGCTTTTAAGATTTTAGTAAATTAATCACTTATGGCAAGTGATTAATTGGATGTGGTAGAAAAATTGTTACACGCAATTCTTTAACGATGTTTGAAGTAGATTTATTTATGTTTAACTAAAATAGTTTAGTAGGGAAATCGGTATGTAGATTAACGATCCAGATTAACATTGCTTTTGAGATAAATAATAAAAATACACTCTGCAACGTATAACATTTATAACCGTTGTTTATACAAATGATATTTTATTATGAAAAAAAAAATGTGAGCGCTGTTGAACAGCCGCGACCGAAGTCAAGACTCTTTAAAGCAAACCCGAAGGTGTTGTATAATAATAATCATAATTTATCACATATAATTTTTAAACGACGAAAAACACAAAAGACTGTCCTTCGTCCTCCTACCAAGCATTAATTAACATAAAATTCATATTTATACTAACCTACACTATACTATAACACAAAAAAGGCTACCTTTGGGACCAATCTTAAGATAGTACAAATTATTATATTCAGCATATAATTTTAGTTCGAACATACTCCTTATCGATTTAATATTCACATTAATATTCAAAAATATTGTCAAAGCATCACACATACTGATAAACAGGCCGAGCCCACACACAGGCGGTCATTAGACACCTATCAAGGTAAAATAAATTGAACAAAAAAACTCGAATTAAATCTCGACGAGATGTAATTAAATTCTATAAGATATTATAAAAGGATAACGTTCTTAAACCTACGTATCTCTATATAGGTCTCATATTAAAGTGATAGTAATACACGATGCTTATAATTTTTGAACTTAGTGCGCGTACTTAAACATTCTGTACTGTACTGAGCTATTTACGAAATACAATTCACGCACAACGGCTCACGAAGCGAAACCGCTTACCGTTTTGGTGGTTCTCAGAAAAGATCTATTTTTATCGATGTAAATTTAAAATAATAAAAAAACATTATTGAAAGTCTCACACACACATTCATTAATTATTCAGATGGTCATCATCAACAATTAAAACTCCGTTCAGTATTCGAAAGACGACGCCGAGTCATCCGTCCACCTGTTGGTTATGTTACCAATAAAACTTATTTATTATCAGCAGAGTAATAAAAGTGAAAAATTGTAATGCAAGTCATGATAGTAGAAAGGTAAAACATACTTTGCTTAATAGTACTTAAGTCAAGTACAATGATTTAATTCGAAAATTTATAATACCTATAGAAGTGACAAGAAATTCAATTCTAAAGAATAGCTTGTGAATGCCGTACACAATGCGAAAACTAATTTAAACTTTAAATTTTCTGTAATAAGATCATGAGTAATTTAATCAACCCAAATGTTATTGTGGAAAAGTTTTGTTTTTGTAATCATAGACAATTTACGACGTATCAAAGTGGTTACACGCTACAATAAATCAAGATGAATTACAACTTGTAGAACAATACTTCGATCTAGCTTCGACGTTTTATCCCGAATTTATTACTTTGTCATATGTCCGCGTTGTCTAGTGACTCATAAACTTATTGGAGTAACATTTAACATAGGGAATCCGTGATAATTTCTTTTGAGGTTTTTGCACTTTTTCGTAAAAGGTTATAAAGTATGAAACAGACCAATCTCAATAGGTGTAAGCTGTACGGGTATACGCGATGCGATGTATTCGAGGCATCAACTAAAAATATAATGACCCATTTATATGAACGATTAATTAATATGAGAGGCAGTGATTAAATTTAAGCATTATTACCTTGCAATATAATGGATTTCACAAGAGTGTATTGTTTGCGGATTTATAAAGATTAGAAAGCACATTATATGTGGTAAGAATAATCCGCTGTTTTACGATGGTAAGCCATTCACAATGCTCATTAATTATGCCGAAGTGTCGTTGGTTCTGGCTCAGGCTGGTCATTATAATAGATCTTAATATTTACGTTCGAGAACAATACAATTGGAAATAATAATGAGTCAGATGTGATGCAAGAGGTGCTCTTTCAGACCATTTTCTATGATTTAGTTGATAGTTCAAAGTTTATTATAAACGCAGTTACTATTTAATTATATACATAATTTCACATTAACCCTTTTTCACGCATCATTCTATTAGTAGCTAATAGCAATATTAACATTTAGTTTGCACTTAACATGCTGCACAATTTAATTAATTACCTATAACTTTATGCAGCCTAGTATAAAAAAAATTATGCGGCTTATCTACATATTTATGCGTTTATTTTAGTTATTTTTTTATGGCTTGATGGTCACAACAAATCTTTAAATTTAGTTGATTTTACTTAATTTACCAGACTTTTAGTGAATGCTCAGCACAAGAGAACTGCCATATTTGGGAATATTTCTACGAGCTACTCGAAAGCGTGATAGCATATTGTCAAAGTGGATTGACCATCTTGCATATTTGCGAGATTGCATCATCAACTACGTGTTTAAACGCCTAACAAACATACATTAATATGGAAAGCGAGCCCCCGCCTTCGATGTGCCAGCAAACGCTGCCCCCACAAAGATGGCCATTGTCTTTTTAGAACGTGACTTCAAATGTTAATTGGACGATTAAAAGCCGAATGCGGGTCATTTCGAACATTACCGGCAGAGCCCTTTTGAATATGTATATAAAATTATTAGATAAAGTGCTTATTTAATTTGTGGGTTACATTTCTAATGAGGTTTTGTGCTTTCCCGTCACAGATTGCAGGCGACGTGATGCATGCGCGTACGCAGCCGGATGTGCGAAATGAATTTTATCGAGCGAATAAAACCAAATTAATTTTGGAATTAGATTGTGAGAACTAGAACGTCGGTTTGATCCATAACATTTTAAGTATGTTACAGTTGTTTTATAATATAGTATATTTAAATAAAGAACTCAGGTGTTTTGAGTTAGCGCACACACAACACAACATCACTAATTTTGGTTTTAATAATCGTTTAAAGTTCAAATCTCAATTGTATTGGTCAACGGTGATCTATAGAAACTAACGATAGCTAATGCTGAACTAGAAAAGAAACTGTAAAATTGACCAGATGCGAAACGTATTGACTTGCAAATGATTATTACATTACAGTACAGGAATAATTTAATTTTCATGTAAGTAGCTTTTTATACAAGTTATTTAAATTAAAGTTCAACTTTAGAATATTTAATTATTTTCTGAGAACCAATGAGTCATATTAAAAAGAAAACAAAATAATAAAACACATTATTATGTGGTTGGCATATGTAATTACTGATTTACTAATACTTGTGATTCCGCAAATGTAGAAAATACAATACCTAAGGTGTCTTATAAATTAAGGTCTGCAATATAAAATGGATACAGCTAACCATCTGTCAGTGCAGGCGTACGTCGTTATACCGCAGCATATTTTATAATTGTACAGCGACATTTGTTGAATATCAATGTTTAAATGAAAAAGCTATCGACGTCCGCGCAATGTTCTGCTATGCATATAGGACGCATGTTAACATTAGACACTAATGAAGAATAGTTTACATAGATTGTAAATACTCTTAATAAAAGTATCAATATTTTTTTTGATAATATAATATTTCAGCAAAATGAATTTAGAGTTAATTAAATTTGATTACATTTGGCAACTTAAATCTTAAAAAGTTGAGTTTCAACTAGTAGTAACTAAATTTATAATTCAGTTCATGGCTGTTGTCCGCTAATACATGTGCTTAGCGGTATGCTTAAAGAGGATCCCGGTGCCAAATATGCACGTCGTAACAATTTACTATCCGTATACGGAGTATAAAGTAGAAGACCGAGTACCGTCCCTTGAGGGACTCCAAGATAACAACTTCTAGCTTCGTGTACGCGTAAATTCATACCTATTTTGGTTAGTAACGTAGATCTTTGTATTCAACTTAAATGTACATATTTTTTAATTTAAGCATTACACTTCTTCAGGTAAATCAGCAGATAAATATACGCTATGTCTTTATTACTACGGATTCCAGTCATTAAAAAAAGATTTTCTCATAATGATTGTCTCCAAAACGAGAAATCTTGCAGAAGCTAATAGTTTTATAGTTACGATTACGTTAGGTAGATCTTTGTATTCAACTGAGAATATTTTTATAAGAATTACACTTCTTGATAATTTACCTATATATTCACGACATTAAATTTTCCTTTTGTAGACGTATTATAGTTACGATATACTTATCATTTAAAATAAGTTTCTTCTTTAAGCCTCAATACGTCGTGTCCTGTATTAGCATAACTCATTCAATAAATATTCTGTGGACTTTAGAGATGATAATAGGAGCATTAAATTCGAAAACACCTTCAGAGACAGTTATTCTATTATGGGAAGGGCAGTATTTGTTCTACACGAATTTGATCCCTATTTCGATACTTACAAGGATTGGATAAAATGACAGTGTGATGAATTGTGTATAAACCAACATCTTAGCTTATCTGTCTCGATATTTTATCGTTCATTAATCAAAATGTATCCATT
>JAPWLS010001573.1:0-54106 GCA_028551675.1 Tineola bisselliella | reverse complement strand
TAAGATGGGAAACTAAATTGCCTATCTTTGACGGGATTCTTCCGGCAGAATTTCTCGCATTGAAGCATATTTTTGGCGAGCGATTGAAGCTTCTAGCGCCCGTCAGTGACGAACTGGGTCTTCTACGTGTGAATGGACGAATTGCCGCCGGGCAGCGTATCGGCGACCTGTGCAAGAACCCGATCATACTAGACGGCGGATACGCAACAACCCGACTACTGATTACCGACTCGCATGAAGAACGTACGGCGCATGGCAATCATCAAACAAACATTAACATTAAACACAACGAACTACCACAAACATATTGGATTTTGAAACTCCCAACCACTGTTAGGAATATATCACGCAATTGTCAGTTTTGTAGAGTTCACAAGAGCCGTCCCACATTTCCATCTATGGGGGATCTCCCAGTTGACAGACTCGCACATCATGAACGAGCCTTTACACACGTTGGCCTCGACTATTTTGGACCGATACAAGTGACCATCGGTCGACGGACGGAGAAGAGGTACGTCGCATTGTTTACGTGCCTGACGGTCAGGGCGGTTCATCTAGACGTGGTGGACTCACTGTCGGCAGACTCTGCTCTGATGACCATACGACGCTTCATAGCCCGAAGAGGTGCACCCAGACGAATTATATCCGACAATGGAACAGCCTTTGTTGGAGCAGACGGAGTATTACGAGAACTATACCAACGACAAGTTTCGGATTTATTAGCAAACAAAGGCATCGAATGGTCATTTATACCACCTTCAAGTCCATTTATGGGTGGAGCCTGGGAGCGACTGATTCGTTCAGTGAAGACGTCCCTAGCCGTGGTTTTGAAGGAAAGACGACCAAAGGAAGAAATTTTTCGGACATTATTAACGGAAGTCGAAGCAATCGTCAACTCGCGACCTTTGACGCATGTTTCTGTTGATATTGACGAACATGAAGCATTAACACCCTTTCATTTTCTTATTGGGACTTCTTCCACGGAAGTTATGCCGATTGTCCTCGACGATGGAGATCTGAGTCGCAGGTGTGACTGGAAGAAGGCCCTAAGACTGGCAGATCATTTTTGGACGCGTTGGGTTAAGGAGTATTTGCCAACACTAGTACCTCGTCGGTACTCGGTTCCATCTCGCAACCTCGCCGTGGGAGATTTAGTTTTCGTCTGTGATGGTACGCTACCCAGAGGACTATGGCCAAGAGGACGTATTACCCGCACATTCCCCGGACGAGACGGTATTGTGAGAGTGCTAGACGTTCGCACACAAAATGGAACGCTGAGGCGCCCCGCGAAGAAACTCGTACCCCTTCTACCGGCTTCGACTTCTCCATAGTCCAGTGTCTCATTAGCATTGGGTTGTGGGGAGTCTGGGCCGGGTGAGTTTTCTCACAGGAGACATTATGTTACTTGTGTGAGATCTCTCACAAGAGGGGGCGATGTTACGAACTATTTTTATACATGTTTTTTTACTTTTTATAAAGACTATAATTGTCACATTTTGATATATGTTATGTTACTTCAACGAAGAATAAACGCACGTACAAAAACGAAAAAGTGTTTTTTAACTGAATAAACAAACCAAATAGAGCCACGATACCGGCTCTTTCTTTAGACGGCTTCTTTTTTTTGGAATAAAAAATATCTCAGAGGTCTATTATGTTATGGTATTATATTTATTAAAAAAAACTAATGTTCGATTCGGGTCTAAGTCTAGGACAGCGGTTCTCAAACTTTTTTGGCAAAGGAAAAAGCCTTAATATAATTACAAAAAACTGATTTATATGTATTTATGAATAATCATATTGCAATGTAATATTTAGATGTAACCTTTTAGTCTCCCTTTGGTAGGTATTTTTTGCAGTATTTTAGCCCTAGGATTCCGCGGAACACACTTTGAGAATAGCTGGTCTAGGATATGGGTTATAGCTAGTTTATATACATATTATTAATTTAAAAAAACTCTTCTAGTCCTTTACCACTGTTAGTATTATAGTATACTACACTCCTAAATGGCTATGTAGTATAATCCTAAGTTAAAAGATAAGCAGCGAAGGAGGGAGCACAGTTCCATGGTTGTAAGTGAGGGATGAAAGACGCACGGGGGTAAGTTCTGAATAATACATGGAGTCGGTGAGTGGTGGGCGTGGTCGTGGCTATATTTAGAAGCGGGTCGATACGACCGTGGCCTTGAGCGCATCGATCGCACCCACACCACCAGAGCACGGGAGGCGTGGGACTGACAAGCCTCCAGCAGCCCCGGACACGACGCAATACAGCGAGAACGCTCTAATAAAGCGATTTCACCTATATTTTTATAATTACACATCGACATTTCTAACTGATTTCAATTTGGCGCCAACTAATTTAATTTTTTTCACGAGTTTGTCATACGGCTTTCCGAAGCCATTATAGAGTCTGACGATGAGCAAGCGCACGTATTTAGTGCCTATGCTAATAAACTACTTTCATTTCATTCATTTATTTGTTTATTTAAATGACTTTTTACATCCATAGAGCGATCTCACTACGGCTTAATGTATTTTTAATTAAGTATTAAATATATAACAATTGAAACAAAATTTTAAAGGAGCCATTCTCAAAGTGTGTTCCGCGGAACCCTAGGGCTAAAAATACTGCAAAAAGTACCTACCAAAGGGAGATTATAAGGTTACATCTAAATATTCTAACTAAATATTGCATTGCAATATGATTATTCATAAATACATATAAATCAGTTTTTTATAGTTATATTAAGGGTTTTTCCTTCGCCAAAAAAGTTTGAGAACCGCTGCTTTAAAGTAAACGTCCACCCAGAATGCGGCTGTTACATAAGAAGCCGCGTGCTCGGAGGCACTATTCTATAAACAGACCGCGCGGGTGCTCCGCTCACGGCCAGGGTCACAACAACAACAACAATTTTTACTCACAACAAAACTGTTTACGTAGAAGTCACTCCATTGTTTTAACACAACGGTTCTCAAACTTTTTTGGCGATGGAAAAAACCTCAATATAATTATAAAAATCTGATTTATATGTATTTATGAATAATCATATTGCAATGTAATATTACGTAATATTTCGATGTAACTTTATAATCTCCCTTTGGTAGGTATTTTTTGCAGTATTTTAGCCCTTTGAGAATGGCTGTTTTAACATATCAATTGTTTATTATGCATTCTTTTGTTTATTTTTGTTTCAGTCACACTTAATCACACAGTCAAGTCATAAAAGTAAGTTCGGCTTTCCCCAATAATAACACACAACACGTGTAAAATGTTAACGAAGGTGAAACGCTATAGTAATATAAAATATGTACGATCCTTAACAAAAATCAATATAAGTTATTTAAAACTAATATCACCTCTTAAATATTACACTCACATAAGGTCAACTGTCCACAATGGTTGTATCAAAATACGATACGATAGATATTGGCGTAAATTTAACGATGAAGGCTTTAATTGTTGTTCATAGTAGCCTGACATATACCAATACTATTTTAGAAAAACTTGTGTGATATAATATTGCTGATTATAATTGATTAAAAATATAATTATCACAATGCATTGTGGCACTTGTGCGACACTTCACTTTTTTTCTGAATTAAAATTCAGTTGTTTTTTTATTATCATTACTTTATGTACAGGCTATGATTGACGAGTTTCTTGTGATATTCTTCTCGCCATACGCCTTCCCGAAGTCATGGTCTGTCTAACGATGAGCAAGTGCACGCCTTTAGTGCCTATGCTAATAAACGATTTTCATTTCATTTCATTTCAACAGAAAACAAGAAAGATGACACTGACAGAATAAACGTCAAAACCTCAAATCTTCTTAAATAAGTATTTTTGGCTTGTGGAATCGACAGCCACACTATCAAGGACAAAAGCCCAGCCCCAAGACAGAAAACGCAATAATTTGCTCATTATGAATCAGGGCGAACCAACCTGCGATTCTTTGAAGGATTACTTGTAGCTCTCGATAAATTATATAAAATGTTTTTAAATTACTGACAACAAATATGAAAGACTAAGTACAACGTTTTTTTTAAATACCGTTTAAATACGAATTTAATTGCGGCTTGCCAAAAATTCCAAATTTTGTAAAATTGCTCGGACTATCAAGGCTTGGCTACTCCTGGCATATACATACTACTTATAAATCGTAATCTCCATTCTCATACGCTGTAATAATACAAACGAAAACTTCATATGAACAAAGCTATACAAAAACATTGACCTTAACCATAGGCTCTGACCTGGGGGCATAGGCGTAGCCAGGGTGGGGCAGGATGGGGCGCTTGCCCCACCCTGTCTCTGACCTGTAAGGTAATAATAAGGTACCTGATCAAACCTAAAAAAAAACAATTAACTAGGTACTAACTACAATACTTAATATCCGTAAGAAAATTCACACAAGACAATCGCCAATGGACACCAAAAAAAAATAACCAGGGTAAGACCGCGGGTATAGTTTGCTAGTTACATAGTATTTTAGACCCATGACCTTAACACTAAACATTTGAATATTCATTTTGCGAAAGTACGTACTACCATCCCCACTACACCCCCTTTCATTACTCATAAAATACATAGCAACTAAAGTTTAATAATAAATTAAGTTTCAAGTCAATTGAAGTATGTTAGCTTGTCCTACCTTCATTTGAATCAGAGTGGTAACTGTCTTCCATCTGAAAACAAAAAAAAAAACAAGGTTTAATAAATAAATAAATTCTTTATTGCAAAAAAAAATTATTTTTTTCACATAGGCGAGCTTAATGCTGTCGGCATTATCTACCAGCTAACCTTTGTCGGTGTGAGCGGGGATATTCGGTGTAATGAAAATAAAATAATAATAACTAAATTTACACAGTACATACGTTACATCAGCGGTTCTCAAACTTTTTCGGCGAAGGAAAAAGCCTTAATATAATTATAAAAGACTGATTTATATGTATTTATGAATAATCATATTGCAATGTAATATTTAGATGTAACCTTATAATCTCCCTTTGGTAGGTATTTTTTGTAGTATTTTAGCCCTAGGGTTCCGCGGAACACACTTTGAGAATGGCTGTGTTACATATTATAATAAATAACATTTAAAAGCTGAAATAAAGTTTATAATTCCTTAATAGATAGATATTAGTTTATATTATCAATAATCCTAAAAATTAACAAAAAATATTGAAACCTGCAACTTAAACATTAAGACAACACAATTCCAACCAGTTATTAGAAAAGTATGTATATTGTTAAATAAAATTCCCTAAGAACAATTATTAAACTAATTATGAGTTTCAGAATAAAACAAATTGTCATTTTGGATTACAAGAGGTTTTATGGTGTTTGTGAACATGATCATTATGTACAGGCTGTGATTGACGAGTTTCTTGTGGTCTTCTCGTAATATTTTTTTATTTTTTATTTATTTACTTTTAGTAAACGGGCTCCAATAGAGCGCTTTTACTAGTCAATACAAATACAAATGAAATAAATTTATTAATTTAATAATTATCAATTTGATTTAGCATCATAATAATATATAATAAATCTACTATGACGTAGAAGACTAGCTGCTGTATAGGGGCATTGTCATCCTATTGTATACCTAAGGGTAAACATAAAATGACATTATGTCCAAGCTTTTTTATCAGATCCAACGCCTTTCCGAAGCCATTGTAGAGTCTAACGATGAGCAAGCGCACGCCTTTAGTGTCTATGCTAATAAACCATTTTAAATTTCAGATTTATTTAAAAATATTTTGTTTATTTTAATTCAACATTTCAAATACTTTACAGCAATTACACCAGGTCTCTTTATTGCTGAATTCTATACCCTTGTGATAGAATTTAATTTCCTTAAATATTTACATAAAAAGAGATTGTCTATCTTAGTTTACAGTCAGAGGCGGCTCGTCCTAAAGAGCGCTGGTGCAGTGCACTCCCACGAAAATTACAGAACTTATATTACAGCGGCGTAGATATAGGTAATATAATATACTATTGTATAGGCATAGTAGAATAGAATGAATGTAATGTAAGGATAGTATGTATTATGAAGAAATATAGATTACTTCTGTAATTTTCGTGGGAGTGCTCTTTAGGACGAGCCGCCTCTGTTTACAGTTAAGCAATAATAATAATAAATTCTTTATTGTACCAAAAAATCTTGTGATTCCTTCTCGTCATATTTGAAGAAATATACGTATACTTAAGCATACTTAAAATAAGGTTAGTTTTCCAGCCTCATGAAACGAAAATAGTTTTTTAGCATAGGCACTAAAAGCATGCACTTGCTCATCATTACTCAACAATGGCTTTGGAAACGCATATGACGAGAAGAAGACCAGAAGAAACTCATAAATTGGACTTATATAGTCCAATTTGATTATAATATAAGATAAGAGATTATATTTAGAACAAATTGTACTTCCTTTTAGATAACTAAATTTATTATTCCTACCAAATGACTCACACAATTTTACTAATAATATTTATTTATTCATTGAGTCCACAAACAGGGCTCTGCAACTAGACTAAGCATTACAACAATCAGATTGTAGACCTTATGCATAGTGAACACAGCATGCACTAACATTACAAAGCTATTTACAATTAAAGCAAAAAAAATTAAATAATCATTCATTAATTAAATCAAAATAACAATCAAATCAAATAAAAAATACAGTCATTCAAATGTCAAAATTAAATTATAGAATTACAAATTATTCAATTCAAATTTTGTGATTTTTAATTGAGGCAAGAGAACAATGAAATATGTCAATATACATGCATGCAATATACAACATACATGCAAACGAACACAATATAAAACATCTTTATTTCATTTTTATACACTCTTGAACATAGTCAGAATATATGAAGAATTCGGAAAGGCATATGACGAGAAGAAATTACGAGAAACTCGCCAATCATAGCCTGTACAATATAATATTAGTAAATACATTCTTGCTTAACTGTAATTTATATTTAAAAAATTCATTAAAATAAATAAAAGCATTACATACCAGCTGATACAAAGTAAGGAAGTGAACTAGTAACTTTTTTATAAATATTTATGATGTAAGGGGACATTTAATGGTATGTTCATTTGACAAATATAACAGTTAGATCATATAAATAATGAGTTATATTGTTTGGGTAATATTTAGTATAAAACTTGAAATATATGAAGAGAAGGATATAAGTTATGGTATATATTTATTCAAGACTAGTATACAGCAGTCGAACTTTTATAAAACTGTTGTTTATACTATCAAAACTAAACTATGTATGGAAACGCAGCAATCAAACAGTTACAAACTTTGAAACTTAATTAAATGTATTAAGAAACATGAGATTTTAATATAGATAAAAAGAAAACAAGCCGTAGATTGAACTATTGAGTCATTTTCTGTGATATTGTTAATAAAACGCTACAAAATACGCAGCACAGACTAACCTGGGACTTCGCGAGATGATTTCTCCGAAATTAAAACACAAAGTCACTGAAATAGTTCTAATTCAACTAATATATTTTTTGTGCATTCTCATTTAAATACTAAATAAACCCTGATCATTTTCGGAGTAACTAATTACTCCTCTTATATTACGTACTTCAAAACAACCAAGCAATGTTTTGACGAGTTATTTGACGTAGAATACGTACACCGATGTTAACTCTACCACTGATAAGTAGGACTGTTTTCTAAAGCTTATACTTTTCAAATTAGTGTAATTGGCTTATTAGATTCTAAATTGAAGTTCGTCAAATTCTAACCAACTACAATTCCTCATATCTAGTCGGCATCAATGAAAACATACTTATTATACTTGTATTAATGCTAATTTTAAATATGCTACTAAATAAAATGACGTGATTTTTGTAGTCTAAGTATCAACAGGATTATTCGAACCATAAATTCTAGTGAAAATTTAATTACCGATAATGCTGTAGTAAATTTTAATAATATTATAAATAGAAACATTTTGACAGAAACGTAAATATTTTATTGACATGTTTAATATATTTTACAATAATAATGAAACTCAATACATTGCATTTTGTTTGCGATATAATTATTACAAGTAATAATATATTTTATCGATATGTCTAACTCTATTAAAGGACATCATTGTTAGCTACGTCCAGACCGTTTGCATACATAATAAGACGGTTTAGACGTAGACACCAGCTGTCAAATGTTTCGCACATTTGTTTTGCGTTGGTGAGTGATGAGTAATCTTTATTGTGTTGTGAAATTGTTTGTGTTATAATAAAATATAAAACACCATGTTTTCTATATTCGGGAAACGTAAACCAGTCGAAGAGCCAGAGAGGCCGCCCATCCCGAGTGCACGTCCTGAAGATGGCTACGTGATGATCGAGCCTTCTCCAAACCAAGGAGGAATGTATCCAATCATAGGTGGAATGGATTCCAGATTCCCAATGAGGCCAGCACCGACAATACCCAGTGTGCCGAGAGTAAACATCTCTGATACATTTCACTACATGCAAGGAGTACCTTTTTCATTGAGTCGGGAATTGCAAATGGCTTCGAATAAAGATACTTTCGCTATCGAGATTGGTGATCTTCTCGCTTTTACTGCGAGTAAATTGAATATAAACAAATATGATTATGATTTTTCTATCGAAAAAAGTGTTATAAGTGAATTTTAAAGGATATTGTGAGCTATAAATGTATGGAAGCAATAAGTTTTAAAGCAAAAACTAAACTAAAAATAGGACAATCGCATAGTATAGTAGCATTTGTTGATTATGTTTTATTATATGGTGCTTGCAAACTACCACAGCACAAATGGTATGATACCAATACCATCTGCTCGATCCAGTAAAACCTATACTAGATATACTGTATTACAATTGATAGTCGACTAAGAACTAGTGGATAAATATGGATTATAAAAAATATAAATTATTGTAATGATTACTAAATTGTTTAGCAACAATGTTGTTTTGAGTACGTGATGTCACTCACTTGTTTTACATTGATGGCTTATTTGTTAAGTTGTATAAATTTTAATACACAATCAACCAACCAATACAGAAAGGTGTAAATAAAATAATTGAATTTACAAAATCAATACTAAATTTATTTATATATTCATTCACACCTATCAACACATAATACAAAAACAATTCATATACATACAATATCTATCAAAACGAATATACTTAAAAATTATTTTACAGTCACCTGGAAACATGGGCGTAGCCAGCCATGGGCTCAGGGTGGGGCAGCAGTCTAAAATAATATGTAACTAGCAAACTATTTACCCTGGTTAATTTTTTTCGTGTCAACTGACAACTGTCGAGTGTGAACTTTCTTACGGATATTAAGTATTGTAGTTAGTACCTAGATAATTAAGTTTTTTAGGTTTGATTAGGTACATTACAGGTCAGAGCCTGCCCCATCGTGGCTACGCCCATGCCTGGAAATTATAATGGATCACAGTCTTAGGGAAAAAAACAATATTTTTAACATATAGGCCAAGTTGTGTAAACATAGTGTTAGTCCTATGAAATTATCTGTTATTGTAAATATGATTATATAACTTAAATAAATTATTAGTATTTGATGTCCACATTGACATCTGTAGTCAACCCATTATTGGAATATAATACAATACAAAATTAGAGTCAATAAAGTAGCTGGATGATGTTGATCCTTACACATAGATATAATAATATCTATATTAGAGCAGCTAAACCACATATTAGACCTACGATTATAACAAAAGGAGTCCACGTCTTCAGAATGCCAGCAAAACTGTAAGAAAACATTCGTGAATGACTGTTTAAGCAATGTACGAACTGCTATCTTCAAATGGATACAGATTGGACTTTGAACTGGAAGAAACAATCGTTAGAAAGGGATAACTATATTCTTTATTGTATGTGAAAGAGATGCAGACATCTCATTTGCTGGTCATGACACCGTGGTGGTTTCTCTTTTTATCGCTTATATACCTACTGTATCCATTTGAGAATTGCCAAGTGTACATGTATGACAATAGTAACATATGTATATAGAGGGAAAGTTAAAGATGCTCCATGGGCTCTGTCTATTCTAGAAGAGGCACAGGTGTAAAATTAATAAGTACAAAAAGCATCCCTTAACAATTGCTATCCTTTCTTGCTTTAGTCATACTGAATTCATATAATGATTTTATATGTAACTAATAAAATTTGGTTAAATATAAATATATCTTTGATTTATCAGTTCCAATTGTCATGGAGATCTCACCTTACATATTTGGAGTATAACAACATACAAAATGCTAACTTGACCATATTCCAGCCAGTGCATCCATCATAGTTCATCAGATTCAGTGCCTTCGCCACATGTGAGTGGCAATTGTCATAGAATATTATATGCTGAAACAAAAATGCAACACATCAAAACAAATACGGAGTATAATTGGTTGTTTCAGGCGTTACCTTGCGGAAATCCATATTAAAGGAAATTATTTTGCTTATAATTCCCACTACAACATTCAATAATTTGTTTCGACACCTCACGTGGCATCATCAGGATATGTGCGATTGCTTCAACAACTGATGTCAAACAGACAAATTATTGAATGTTGTAGCGGGAATTATAAGCAAAATAATTTCCTTTAAATACAGAGTATTTTGCTGTTAGACCTCCATCTCAATAGTTTATTAAGTCAATTCATACCATTCTTTGTTTATAAATCTCTGAAGCTTCGGCCACAGCGGTGTCCCACCCCGCTTGTCCATGGTCAGCTTTATTTGGGGACAATTGCCAATATTTGGTGGGATTCCCAAAAGCCATTAAATCCTCTGACACATAATACGGCCCTGCGAAGTCTCTTATCACCCCAGTCGACGTGCATATGCCCATGTGGCCCAGAAAGGGGAATATCCATCTAAAATGTAATAATCCGATATAGAAAATGTGTACCGAAGCAATGGGGATAGCAAACGCTTACGTTAGCACTGGAATTGGTGTCCAAACTATGCAATAAGGATATCGGTTGCGTTCGCGGTCAATAGGGTCCATTAATGCGACTGGGCTGCCGAAGCTGCTGTCACCATTCATTATCCTATATAAGTTTCAGCCAAATCAGAAATTTGAACCGTTTACTGCATATCCGAAAAACCGCAAAGCATTCAACAATATTTTTTTTCATGACATTGTAACTAATAGGGAAGGGCATCAACTATCGATATATCAAAATATCGATATTTTTTCAAAAAATAATCAATAAATAGCGGCGATATTTTTTATTTCGAAAAATCGATAATCGATATTTATTTTTTAATATCGAAGTCGATATTTTTTAAGAACTTTATTATATTTTATATGAATTAATATAATATTAAAGAGAGTGCTCTTAATGTCTGTATCAGATGACTATCGGTTCGATTAAAAACGATTGTTCTAATTTTTTTACATAAATTATTATAATTATAATAATAATTCTTTATTTTTTTCATAATACTTAAAAGTCTTCATTGTAATAATAATACCTAAATACATATTTTCACAATAAATAATATTAATATAATTTCCAAATATGTATTAATTTTTTTCACGTTCAAATATTTCAACAATTTTTTCAGGTAATTGCTCTTTGTAGTAAAAATATCGATATATCGAAATATCGATTTTTTTATTCAGTATATATCGATATTGTTTAAAAATATCGATACGATATATATTGATATATTTTTTTCATTTGCCCATCCCTACTAACTAACCATAACATAATGCCAACGTCAAATCGAATATTTGCAATCTTTAAAATATTCTTTTTAACAGCGACTGAATATAATATAGAAAACTTTAAATATTTTAAAAATAAGCATATACTAAATTAAAAACCATTTTGAGATTTCAAACGCATATATTTATAGAAGAGTTTAAGTGTCAAAGTCTCTTATAAAAAATCGGCAGTAGTATTTTATCGAAATTTTTCCGTTTTAATTCGCCATTATATTCGCAATTATATACAATAAACAACGTCGGCGTATTTCGGCAGAAAAACAAATTATTTTACATTCGTATTATTTATTTATAACACACTTGACAATTCGTTTTGTGAAACTTTTTCAATTTTGTTCGTTCTATAAAATATATTTTGCACGTAGCCGATTTAATAGAGGTAAATTGCAATTGTAATTTTCAATAATTAAATAAAAAAATATAAAATAAAATAATAATTTCTTGAATCGATTTAATTTTTAATTGATAAACGGTAGTAATATCGACACAATAATCAAATAAGACATCCCTAAATAGCGTTTGACGTGCGCGGTTGCGATTGTTTGGCGCTATAATTTTCGGCGTTGACAGAAATACTTTTGGTAGATATCTGAGGCCGTTAATAAAAGAAGAATTTTCGTTCCATTTCTGATTTGTTTTCATTATTTTCTCAAGTGGTGTATGATTAAAGATAAAACGGCAAAATGCCGGCGTTTCTTCAGTATATAGATATGGAGAACTTTAAGTCCTACCGTGGACATCATCGAATAGGACCTTTGAAGTCTTTCACCGCTGTTATTGGGCCGAATGGGTCAGGTAGGTCTTTGATGTATCATATTCCATTATTCACGCATAAATTCGATGCACGAGTACATGATCAGGCCCGAATATCTATAGATTTTGATTAATGGTGTATTTTAGGCAAATCAAATTTCATGGATGCAGTTAGTTTTGTCATGGGTGAGAAGACCAATATGTTGCGTGTTAAACGTCTTAGTGAACTGATACATGGAGCCTCTATTGGGAAACCTGTCTCTAGAAGGTAATTTCGTACATTGTAAATCGTAACTGTTATGATGTTACCTTAACAGTAGAAAATAATTTGCATTGTCTTTTTCCAGTGCATCGGTGACGGCAACGTTTTTATTGGAGGATTTGACAGAAAAACATTTCCAGAGATCTGTGATTGGACAGTCATCAGATCATAAAATTAATGGAGAGGTATTTTCTTTTGTAATTTGAATGTTAAAATTTGGATTGAACTAGAACATTTTTTTCTCTCCCCTCTTCCTTACATCTATTTGATTCTTGTTTTCTTTATGTATTTTTGTAATTTTATTAGAATCTATCCCTTTATCACCTTGAGTATGCTGTCTTATCCTATAATTAAAATTTCATTTAGTTTATATAATAGTACTCTTTTTATAATATATAATCATAATGTAATTTTGTAGGGAGGCTTTACAATTCCAGCGCTCCTTATTGGGCTACCCATAATTCAAAGATATGTTGTTTCATTAAAAGTTATTTAATTCTTGACACATAAAATATTCTAAATCTACTTTTATAAATATGAGGGTAAAAAGGCTAGAAGTAAATAGCAGAACTCAAGTGAATGTAGCAATTCAAAAATGAGCCACAAAAAGGAGGATTATATGTTACTGGTGTTTTGCAGTCAGTACCTGTGAATACGTATCTCAACGAGTTAGAGAAGTTGGGCATAAACGTGAAGGCGAAGAACTTCCTCGTGTTCCAAGGTGCTGTTGAGAGCATTGCCATGAAGAACCCCAAGGAGAGGACTGCCTTGTTTGAGGAGATAAGTGGGTGAGTCTGAGAGTGACAACAGCTGTGAGGCTGTGAATTTATGCTAATGTAAGAAACAAACTGGGTTAATTGTTGTCCATTCTATTCTCTTTACATCGTCCTTATGCAGGGGCGGATCTACTTTACGGCTTTTTGGGAGTCAGCCCCCATTAAAAACTATAGACAATGGACAGAATGACAGTTAGTTAATAGGCTCTCGGGTAGTATTAGCCCAGGGTCCCACAATTTCACGATGGATTAAGAGTGGTAGGCAAACTGATGATGGCATTAGTCCAGTATGCCGTCCTGGGGCAGTACTACCACTTTCAAGCGGAACATCCATGAAGTGACCTAGTCGCGTTTCGGGATCAGCTTGGAAGTAGCCGGGATAACGAGAGGAGTGTGCCCTGTTAACTTGGACAGAGTACATTCGTCTCCTCAAGCCGGCATAGTGGTAACAGTTGTCTATGCTCATGGATCACACTCTAGCTTAACATCAGGCAGAGTGTAGTCATATGCTGGGCTATCAATTAAAAAAAAATGGATTTCATCATTGGGGACACAAAGTGTCAGTTTCATTTCCTCCGATAATCTAATACATTAAACAAGTTAACCTTAATATAATTAGTTGTCTCAGGCGTTACTTTGCGGAAATCCATATTAAAGGAAATTTCAAAATTATTTTGCTTATAATTCCCGCTACAACATTCAGTAATTTGTTTCGACGCGTTTCGCCACTTCACGTGGCATCATCAGGATACGTGCGGTCGCTTCGGCTTCGCTTCAACGACGACAACGAAACGCGTCGAAACAAATTACTGAATGTTGTAGCGGGAATTATAAGCAAAATAATTTTGAAATTTCCTTTAGTTAATCTTAAAACCATTATCAATTATTTAGTAAGACTATTCTTATCATATGTTTGATTTATTGTTTCCTGATTAAACTGATTGCTATTAGGTCAGTAATTGAATTAAGTACAGCTGTATATGATATAGAGAAATTGTTATTATAAAGTCACTTACTAGGTAGTTGGTAAATAGCTAGAGAAAAAAAATTGAATAAATATTTCTTCTCTGTAATACAAATACTAGATTAGTATAGATCAGCGGTTCTCAAACTTTTTTGGTGAAGGAAAAAGCCTTAATATAATTATAAAAAACTGATTTATATGCATTTATGAATAATCATATTGCAATGTAATATTTAGTTGGAATATTTAGATGTAACCTTATAATCTCCCTTTGGTAGGTATTTTTTGCAGTATTTTAGCCCTAGGGTTCCGCGGAACACACTTTGAGAATGGCTGGTATAGATAAGGGTATTTTTTAAATTGAACTATACAGTGGTACCTCGATATACATGTGTTTTGAGATACGAGCCGCCGAGCGAGTGATATTTTGCTCTGAGATACGAGGAATCGCACACGACCCCAACATGCGCCCTGATCTACATTCACAGCAGCATACGGTGCTTTGAGATGCGAGCAAGGTTACGGAATGAATTAAATTCATACATCGAGGTAGCGCTGTATTTGAAAACGTGGCACAAAATAAAATACTTGAATATGTAACAAAAAAATGTATTTACCAAGAATGTAAGAATCCAAAAATTCCCAATTAACAATTTACATCACATCACATTTTAGTAACCTTTTGGATTCCTCCCACAATTCCTCCACCAACTTTACTCTTCTTAATTTGCTGGAAGCCCCAAACTCCTGGCAATCTTTGTAATAGCCTCCGCTGCTGATGTTTATTTCGACAGCGCAGTGTATTGCCGTCTGTGCGCCTTCCCCGGCACTCTTGCACAGGTTGCTGAAGGCCCACAATAGAGCCTTGTTCACGATCGTAGGCAAATAATTCTCAGCAATGCCCGTGCCCACTAACCCCGGGTCAGCAGTGTTCACTATCACATTAGTGCCTTTTAACATGTTTGCCAGTTTCTTCGTGAACAGTGCTACGAATAGTTTGCTGTCCTTGTAATACCCGAATAGTGTTTTCTGTTTGCTTTTGAGATCCACCTCACCCGACCCCAAGAAGTGAGACAGTGATGATACATTTATAATCCTGCCTCCGTTCGACTTCTTCAACAATGGCAATAATAATAAGGTCAACAGAAAATGGGATAAATAGTTGATTTGCACTGTTGCATGATAACCATCCTTTGTTATATAGTCAAAGAATCCTCCCGCATTATTTACTAATATATCAAGCTGGGATTCTGTTTTTAGTATGTCATTAGCGAACGCTTTGACTGATGCGAAGGAGGCGAGGTCTAGTGGTCTGTACACAATGTTGTCATTGGTAATCTGTTTTGCTTCGTCTTCGAATGGACTGGCGACGATGACCCGTGCGCCTCTCTTCGCCAAGTCCTCGGCTATATGCAAGCCCATCCCTCTGGTGCCTCCCGTCACTATGACGGCTTTCCCTTCCAGCCTCTCTATTGACGCGCATATCGGGCTTGTCCCTTTGAAATATAATATAACAATGACAATTATTGATAATAACAATTCAATTATAGCAAATATCATTGTGCTATGCCCACTGTTGCTGTTGCTTGCTAATGGATTATGTTTGTTATCTTATTGATAGTGTGTTCGACTTAATGATGGCTGATAAATGATTATAGATTTGATTTTAAACTGTGATTTTTATTATTATGTATACCCTGAATTTGACAAATATTCACCCTTCGAGCGCCCCTCCAAAACTCTTTGATCGGGCGCGGTGTGCTTGAGAAAATTGATGATCTAATATGAAAATTAAAATCAATCTTTTTTATTGGAATGTTTAGAAATAAAATTTTAATAAAAGTTATAATTTTTTTTTTCCTTTTTAAATCAGACTAAAAACTAAAAGAGTTCATAGAACCTATAATTGATGTGCCTGTGAGATCGGCTTCGCCTGACTGAGAGTTAAAAGTAATTTTGTTAAGAGAAGATCGCCTTCACTCTAAGAGTATGGGTTATTTTTTATCTAAAACATGAATGATGCTTGTCTTCCACAGTTCTGGTGCACTGAAGGAGCAGTATGAGGCATGTCGTGATGAAGTAAACAGAGCCGATGAGGAGGCTCAGTTCTCATACCAGAAGAAGAAGGGCGTCGCTGCTGAGAGAAAGGAGGCAAAGTTCGAGAAGGAAGAGGCAGATAAATATACTAGACTGAGAAATGAATTGGTAAGGAGTTGAATGGACTAGTGTTGTATTATAATGACTATATTTTTTATTTGATTTGATTGTTATTTTGATTTAATTAATGAATGATTTTTTTTTGACTAATTGTAAATAGTTTTGTAATGTTAGTGCATGCTGTGTTCACTGTGCATATGACCTACAATTAGATTATTATAATTCTTAGTGTGATATTAATTCCTAGTCTAGTTGTAGAGTCCTGTTTGTGGACTCAATAAATGAATAAATAAATAAAATTATGTTTGGTGGAGTAATTATTTAACATACACACTTTCCAGCAAAATGCAAAAGTGGAGTTGCAGCTGTTCCATTTGTACCATAATGAGAGAGAAATAGATAACTGCCAAGAGGACTTGCAACACAAACAACAGGATTTGTCCAAAGTGGAGAAGCGCAGAAACAAGTTGGAAGAGGCACTTAAAGAGAAGAAGAAGGAGTCAGGCATATTGCAGAGGGAGTTGGCTAAGATCGATCAAGAGATAAGAGAAGTTGTAAGTAAACAGTGTAAAAAAAGGAGTGGGTAGTCTGCGAATTAATTTCAGAGACTAGAGATTATATGTAACTGAATAAATCATAAATTTTAGGAAGTGGAGATAACCAAGAAGCGTCCGACGTTCATAAAGGCCAAAGAGCGAGTGACTCACATGCAGAAGAAGCTGGAGAGCGCGCAGAAGACATTGGAGCAGGCGAGGAAGGCACACGAGGCGCATCAGGCTGACATTATGAAGCTGGAAGATGAACTGCGACAGGTTCGGTTTGGTTCAGCTGATTTCACCTGACATTCTTTCATTCCTGTATCAATATTATAATTTCAAAGAAGTCATGTGATGGTTATTAGTTCAGTAGTACAACCACTTTCAAACGTGACACCTGTGAAATGACCTAGTAGCATTTGAGGGTCAGTTTGGGAGTGTATTGTCTCTATGTGTCAGATTATAGCTATAAATATTGCATAAACTTGCAGGTTGAAGAGCAGAAAGCTCAATGGGAGCTATCAGTAACTGGTGCCGCCACTTCGGCGAGAGCAGACGTACATCTTGAAGAGGCGCAGGTACAGACGTTTGTATTATTATATACAAAACCTTCTCTCTCGCTCGATTGCATACAAAAGACAAGGACAAAACACTTGGTTTATACCGCATTGTTCATCTCCGTGGATAGGATGTAGTAGTGATTATTTTCTCATATTTGTAGATGCTAAATATTTGTCGTAATTTATGCATATTATAAATCCCTTACTGATATTAATGTGAATGTGAGTTTGTTTGTTACGTTTTCACGCAACAACTACTTAACCGATCATCATGAAACTTTGTTTTTATTTATTTTTGGAGGTACTACAAGTAACATAAGATACTTTTTATTAAAAAAAAAATATATATTTGTTACTATAGTTTCCAACTGACTGTAATTTCAGCTGTTTGGAATTCTATTGATTAATTTCTATTGAAATACTTATTGAATGACTTAAATGCGAGCGAAGCTACGGGTAAAAGCTAGTTATTCAAATTATTCATATATTATTGTGTTGTATATTTTGTAATTGCAATTAATTGATGTTGATGCAGATCCGTCAGTACGAGGAATTGAAGATGGAAGCGTCACGTCAGGCAGCCAGATACCTCCAGGAGTTAGACTCGGTGAACAGAGAACAGAAGGCAGATCAGGACAGGCTGGACAATGAGCTGCGCAGGAAGGGGGAGTTTGACAACAAGCACAGGCAGAAGGGTCACGAGAGGACCGAGGCTCTGAAGAGGATTGAGAAGTTAAACGAACATATTAAGAGCTCGGAGCAAGCGCTGGAAGAACAGAGACGTTTAAGAGCAGAGTTGCAGGTGATGTATACATGTAGTACACTTTATTTAAGCATTACGTTTGTTAATATTTCAGTAAACATAACAATGATTTACTGAAATAATATGTGTGTTCTTTTGTACCAGCAGTTGAAGGTGTTATTAAATAAAGACAATGTTCTCGTGTGAGCTCGTGAGGTCATTGAACTTGTTTATTTTGATTCTGCTTATATACTAAAATTACAAAGCGAACACTATTAAATTTAACTGCTATTGTCATTGTTCTAATGTTACGTTAATCATTATACTTTGTTATTATTAGAGATGTTCCGACTAGTCGGCCACTAGTCGGTAAAGCCGACTATCCGGCCACTATCGTAGTCGGCGACTAATCGGTAAAAAGCGTCGACTATCCGGCTTGTTATTTTGTGTCTATTTCTCAATAAAATCTATGTGTTACTTCCTTGTAAAGAAAATATATTGATAACATTTATCAAACAAAATTAGTATCTTAATTAAAAAACAAATCAACATAATATTTAATGACATATTTATTTACAACTGACTAATCGGCTAGTCGGCCAAAGTCATAATCGGCACATCTCTAGTTATTATCGAAGGTGTTATGATGTCGGCATCCATTAACTATGAGATTTCAAACTAATGATCTTAAATCTAATATTACGTCTGTTGACATAATATAACTCTCAATAATTGTTTTTTTTTTCTTAAATCTATTTGGTTCGTTTATTTTTTAAATAACTATTACAAATTTGTTGCCTTGGCGCTGCACATTCGTCTTACATTTCTAAATACTAGGTACTCAATTAAATTAATATAAACTATTAAAAAAAAACAATATATATATATATATATATATATATATATATATATATATATATATATATATATATATATATATATATATATATATATATATATATATATATATATATTGACTTTACAATGACGGGTAGGTCCGAGTAGCCGCCATGTGTTTGGTTTTATTTGTTCACTTTTATATACAGGTTGTTTCAAAGATTTTCCATGAAGTAGTTTTTTAATTTATTTTTGTGATTTTCAATATTCAAAGCCTGTCTAAATTCAATTGTTATTGTGTAACACCTAAACTATGTATTTTTGTAGTTTTAATTAGAAGTTTTATCTAGTCCTTAATAATTTTGAGCTTGTTCTATCCTATAATTAAAATTTCATTTAGTTTGTATAATAGTAGTCCTTTTTATAATATGTAGTTCTAATGTAATTTTGTAGGTAGTGTTAAGTTGCTCACCTGTGAGTTCAGACTGACATTTCCCTAACGTTTCTCTAACCTAACCTAACTTAAACATTATTACCAAATCTACATTATATTGTCATAGACAACAGGTAGGCTTTATAAATAAATAGTATTAAGTTGCATATATTATAGTAAATGAGAATTGAATTTGTAGAATGACGTGGGCTCTTCCCGCGGCCGCGCCCAGCAGCTGCAGGAGCAACTGGAGGAGGTGGCCTCTCAGTTGGGGGACGCGAGAGTGGACAAGCACGAGGAGGCGCGCAGGAAGAAGAAGCAGGAGATCGTCGAGAGCTTCAAGAGAGAGATACCTGGAGTGGTATGTGTGTAGGGTTATAGATATTAAAGTCAATTTTATATATTACTAGCTTTTACCCGCGGCTTCGCTCGCAAATATTCAATTAGTTTTATATACTGCATATATAAAAATGACAGACGGAAATAAAAATAAATATAGAAAAATTCCAAACAACTGAAACTATAGTCAATTGGAGACTATAGTAATATATCTATATATATAAAACTCAAAGGTGACTGACTGACTGACTGACATAGTGATCTATCAACGCACAGCCCAAACCACTGGACGGATCGGGCTGAAATTTGGCATGCAGGTAGATGTTATGACGTAGGCATCCGCTAAGAAAGGATTTTGATCAATTCCACCCCTAAGGGGATAAAATAGGGGATGAAAGTTTGTATAAATCTTATTAGATTTTCGACTGATTGAACTGAAATTAAAGATTGGAGCTACTATGATGAAGACGTCTTTACACACGCTAAACAAAAATAAAGCCGCAAAAACTATACCTAATTAATAATAATACTTCTTAACGGGAGCGAAGCCGCTGGCAACAGCTAGTATATATATATTTTAATAAAAAGTATCCTATGTTACTTGTAGTACCTCCAAGAATATGTGTATAAAGTTTCATGATGATCGGTTAAGTAGTTGTTGCGTGAAAACGTAACAAACAAACTCACATTCACATTTATAATATTAGTAGGGATTACAAAATTGCAAAATATATTGTAAAGTTGATGTGTTTGTCGTATGGAAATAAAAGTCCTTCTTGAGCGTGATCATTTATCGAGCTTATTAATGACTGACAGACGATAGGGTAGTCACATACCATTATATGATTCATATAAAAGGCTTATATAACTACCCTCTAATCATGACTTACATACATAACAAAAATTTGGACTACAAACAGTTCTCAACAATTAAATATCAAGTTAAATACTACCGTAGACTAGACAAAAGTCTGTAGTAAAGTGACCTATTGCAGCCTGTCCACTTGTCTCAATAAACCACAGATTGGCAAATGCTTTCCACACCTTTGAAGTTATAATAGTGATAACATTTGTGTTCCTCACAGTATGACCGTATGATAAACATGTGCCAGCCAACACACAAGCGCTACAATGTCGCAATCACGAAAGTGCTCGGCAAGTACATGGAGGCCATCGTCGTGGACACCGAGAAGACGGCCCGCCGCTGCATACAAGTGCTCAAGGAACGGATGCTGGAGCCAGAAACCTTTTTGCCACTCGACTATATCCAGGCCAAGCCTCTGAGGGAGAGGCTGAGGTAATGTTGCTATATCTGTTGTTCAGTTGTCCACAATATTTTCACAGCTATGAGTTAAACTAAGGACAATTTAATATGCATATAAGCCAAAATTAAATTAACAATTCAATGAATGTCATTATAGTTGTAGCAAGAGCATATAGTTTGCTATTTATATATTATTTTAGACTGAACTATACCTGTGGTCTTCCGCAATTAATTTTTTCATACAAAAAGGTTACACCCACACTCTATAGCATCCTGTATCTGCATTTTTTGTGTCGATTGATGACTGTCGAGTGTGAACTTTCTTACGGATATTAAGTATTGTAATTAGTACCTAGATAATTAAGTTTTTTTAGGTTTGATTAGGTACCTTACAGGCAAGCGCCCCACCCTGGCCCACCGTGGCTACTCCCATGTATATTATTATGGTTAATAACTTATTTCGTACATATGTCCAAGTTACATAATATGTAGTAGCTGGATTTGTTGTGTGATGGTCATGTCCCCATTTCAGGGACATAAAGGAGCCCAAGAATGTGAAGTTGCTATTCGATGTGCTGCGATACGAGCCAGCAGCCATCCATCGCGCGGTGCTGTTCGTGACCAACAATGCGCTCGTCTGCGAAACACCCGAAGACGCCTCCCGGGTCGCTTATGATCTTGACCGGACCAAGAACAGCAGATATGATGTGTGCATTGGTTTCCTACTGTTCAATGCTGCTACAATAAACAAAAGGAGTATAATATCTTGGAATATTACAGGCTCTAGCATTGGATGGGACGTTTTACCAGAAGTCGGGTATTATATCTGGTGGGTCGTTGGACTTGGCCAGGAAAGCCAAGAGGTGGGATGAGAAACATCTCTCGCAACTTAAGGCTAAGAAGGTATAGCCGTTTATTATTATTGAATAACAAGCATATGACATCATTTAATCTTGAGAAATTCTTTGTACAACAGGAAAAATTAACAGAAGAACTGCGCGATTCGATGAAGAAGTCACGCAAGGAGTCGGAGTTGACAACAGTGGACTCTCAGATCAAGGGGTTGGAATCCAGATTAAAGTATGCAATTACTGATAGAGATGCAACAGTAAGTTATAATTGCATTATTCAAATATCTTTATTGCATGTCACATTTATAACAATTAAGATATCATAAAATTCAGTGTTAATGTGACACCCTGTATAATTTAAATTATTTAGTTTCATTTACTGTTTCGAATCATTGAAGTACTCGTCAATTGAATAAAAGCATTTTAATTTCCAAATATGTTTTCAATTTATTTTTAAATTGTATTAGGCTCTCATCACAATTTTGTCATTCTTATTTATTTATTTACTTTTAGTAATTGGGCTCCAATAGAGCGCTTTTACTCGTCAATACAAATGAAGTAAATTTATTAATTATCAGTTGGATTTAGCTGCTGTATACTGGCATTGTCCACTTACATACTAATGAATCTACTATGATGTAGAAGAATAGCTGCTGTATGGCATTGGCATCCTATTGTATATATTAGTGTACAATAGGATCATGAAAAGACAGCTGATTAATAGTAGCTTTGTTGCAGCTGAAGCAAGTGAAAACTCTGGATGCTGAGTTAGAAGAGCTCCAGAGGAAGATTGAAATGTTTGGGGTGAGTTGCTGCTGCTGGATGGATATTAATGCAATGGAATTGACTGACCGTATGGTGCCATGTTACAGCCACAAATATCAGAGGTTGAGCTGACGATGCGCCAACGCGACGCCAAAATTCAGGAGATAAAGGAGAACATGAACAATGTGGAGGATGTCGTGTTCAGAACGTTCTGCAGAGACATCGGGGTTGTCAACATTAGGTGGGTTTTGAATTACGAATTATTTATTTATATATTTTTTTTTGCAATTTACACGAAATAATGAAATAAAAGAGCTTCCGTTCTAAAGATTAGCTCGTATAAGGATGACAACTGTTTCATTACCCAAACCTGGGATACCAATCTCTTCAATTTAGAATATAAATAAAATAGTTTTAACCGTTTGCACTCCATCCCAGTAACGCATAGATGCTATTAATAACTCCAGCACTCTATTAGTTATAAGTAAATACCTATGATGTAGAAGAAAAATAGAGTTTTTCAATAAAACAAAACATTTATTTCTTAACTATTTCTTTGTTGAGGCTATTGAAAGGTTAAATCTCTTTGAAAACAACTAACCAGCGGATTTACTGCTTACTTTTTAATGTCGCAAACACGGCGACAACGGAGTGCAAAGGATTAATAGAGAATTGTACATAAAATAGCAAGGGCCCCTGTACTAGGTTCAAAAACCTGTCCTACTGGGTACCCCGGTTACTGAACTAAAATGAGCATTATGTGTCATTTGAGATAATAAATGAATAAGTTTGTTTGTTGCTGCAGACAATATGAGGAGCGCGAGTTGCGTGCCCAACAAGAGAGGGCCAAGAAGCGCATGGAGTATGACGCGCAGATCGACCGCATCTCATCCAATCTGGAGTTCGAGAAGTCCAGGGACACTCAGAGTCAGTACAATCATATTCAAGGAAGCTTTATACAGTAACTCAATATAGCGACTAATATTCGTGTGTTCAGAGAACGTGATCCGCTGGGAGCGCACAGTGCAGGACGCTGAGGACGAGCTGGAGGCGGCGAGGCAAGCAGAGCACAAACAGAGACAGGAGGTGGACAGGGAGCTGGCGCGCGCGGAGGACCTCAGGCACCATCGGGACAGCGACAAGGCGAGGGCGGATTGCGCAGAGGAGGAAGTCAACAAGGTATTGCATGCACACGACAAGTCTCTCTTACTGAATCATATGAGTTAATGACAGCAATTTCGGTTCGGCGCAGGCGCGGCGTGACGTCACAGCTGTGCAGAAAGACATACAGTCCGTGCAGAAGCAAATCACAAGCATGGAAACGCGCATTGAGAGCAAACGCAATGAGCGACACAACATACTCAGGCAATGCAAGGTACATGGTGTCCTGTTAGGGCTTACTCACTGCATGTTGAGGTGTACGATACTAACATGTTGCAGATGGATGACATCATAATACCACTGCTGGAAGGCAGCTTGGATGACACGGCTGAGACATCCGAGTCGGAGCCATCCTCGGCATCAACTGCACAGTTACTCCAGAAGGAAGCGAGGTTCATATTTTCTCAGAATAAGCAACCAACATATGCAGCTCTTGCTAATAAATATATGTTTTCAGAATAAAAGTGGACTACAACTCGTTGGCCGACAGCCTGACTGACCTGGACGAGCCGGACGAGATAAAGAGACGCGCAGACAAGATGCAGAAGGGGATCAACGTGACGCAGAATATTGTTGACAAAATACAGGCGCCCAACATGAGGGCCATGCAGAAACTGGACGAGATGCGGGAGAAAGTGAGCGCCACCAATGAGGCGTTCGTGGCAGCCAGGAAGAGGGCACACAGGGCCAAGTTGGCCTTCGAGAAGGTTACTATGCAATTAGCACTCTAAAATAATATATTACTAGCAAATACCCGCGGTCTTATCCTGGTTAATTTTTTTTGTGCCGACTGAACAGTGGGCTTATCACGAATTTAGTCTGGCTTTCGAATCGAGCTGTCACAAGTAAAACAGATCCGTTAGCAATCAGGATCATGAATTTTTACTAACGACTAACTAGCACCAGCAATCAATCAAATGAACGAAAGATCGAGACGTTCGAAAATTAACAAAAAGTATCTAAAATATTGTAGTTCCAAATCTGCACGCGGTGGCGCTGCTCAAATTTCTATACAAATCGCTTGAAGCGAACTCGGTTCGAAAGCCAGACTAAAATTCGTGATAAGCCCACTGTGTGTACTTTCTTACGGATATTAAGTATTGTAGTTAGTACCTAGATAATTAAGTTTTTTAGGTTTGATTAGGTACCTTACAGGTCAGAGCCCCAAAGCGCTTGCCCCACCGTGGCTACGCCCATGGGTGATTGCTATGTAATACATACTGATTAATAAAACACATGATGCATTCAGGTAAAGAAGGAGCGCCACGACAAGTTCATGGATTGCTTCGAGCATGTCGCCAACGAAATTGATGCTATATATAAGGTAAATAAATTCTGGTGAATATTGTCAGGTTACAACATTGGGTTTTGATGTTGGCGCAGTACACTGGTCGGCAAACTTATTAGCCAAATCTGCTTGTTTAGTGAACTTTTATTACACTATTATTATTATAACTAAATTTCATACTTAATAAACATTTATTAATGCGAACAATGTGATTGCTCCGTGGATATTTGGGCCAAAGACGCACTTTGCGACCACTGGTTTTGACTACCATGTGACGTATCTAGTGATGTCTAACGCGAGTAGTGTCGAACATGTTTTAATTCAGCGGTTCTCAAACTTTTTTGGTGAAGGAAAAAGCCTTAATATAATTATAAAAAACTGATTTATATGTATTTATGAATTGCAATGTAATATTTAGTTGGAATATTTAGATGTAACCTTATAATCTCCCTTTGGTAGGTATTTTTTGCAGTATTTTAGCCCTAGGGTTCCGCGGAACACTTTGAGAATGGCTGTTTTAATTGAATATTAGTTGATTCAAACAATATTTAGTGGAAATTGTATATCTTTACAATAATATATGGGGCTGAACGTTGCAGGCTCTGGCAATGAATCAGTCGGCGCAGGCTTTCCTGGGCCCGGAAAACCCCGAGGAGCCCTATCTGGACGGGGTCAACTATAATTGCGTGGCTCCGGGAAAGAGGTTCCAGCCCATGTCCAACCTGTCTGGTGGAGAGAAGACCGTGGCCGCTCTCGCATTGCTATTCGCTATACACAGGTAACTCCACTTTTCGTATATCAACACATTGACGGACAGTAGGAACAAGTGAAGTTCGAAAATTAGTACGATATGTTTTTGTATTTTTGGAGTATTAGAAGTATAGTTTTACTTTTTCTGCTTAAATAAAGTATGCGCTAAAAAGTGTTTTGGGAATTTTACACGAAATGTTAGTTTATAATCAAACAAAAATAAATAAATTACAAAAAAAATATTATCATTATTACATAACAACAATAGTGAACTTCGTTTTAGACGGTTATAGACGCAAGTGTCCGTCAACGTGTTTAATTGCCATTGACAGTATACTGGGTTCTTTTATTATCTTCAAGAAATAATAATCCAGTGGTAAAAAAGTGTTGGTTATTGAACTGTGATCACCAAATCAAATCAGTTATCAGCCGGCGCCGTTCTTCCTGCTGGACGAGATAGACGCCGCCCTGGACAACACGAACATAGGCAAAGTGGCTTCGTACATCCGCGGCAAGAAAAGGGCGCTGCAGACGATCGTCATATCACTCAAGGAGGAGTTCTACGGGTGCGCCGACGTGCTGGTGGGGATTTGCTCAGAGGTAATTCGTTCACAACAGTCTCTGACTGAACAAGGGAGCGTTCAACTATTACGTAACGCAATTCTGGAAGATCCCCCCTCCCTCCCCCTCTCTCAAAACATTACGTAACATCCAAATGAGCATTTTAACCTACAAAAGTCACAACAGTCGCATACGCCTATCACATGTTTAAAACACTACGGATACTGGCAACGATGTACAATACATTTTTATTTACATAAACAAAACAATATTACGTAAAACGTTGTTCGAACCTCCCTTCCCGCCCCTGTAACGTTTTACAAGATCCCCCCTCCCCCAAATTGCGCTACGTAACACTTGAACGCTCCCTAAGTTGTAATCTTGAGAATTTCACTCTACCCTCGCCCGATAGGTGGCGTCGTCGCATGAATTCGTCAGCACTGTGTATGACTCGATTAATGATTATGTCACAATTTTCAGCCGAACGATTGTCTTGTGAGCGGCGTTTCCACACTCAGTCTCGAATGCTACAACGACTGAGGTTTATTATTATATTGAAGTTATGCTTAAGTTTATATTTGCTATACTATTAGAGTCTCAAGACCACTGAAGCGTGTTATCGAGGTGTTGGTTTGTAACTGAGCTGTGTTAGTATGGGGTCAGTGGTCAGTGGTCAGCATTCGATATAAGCCCTTTAATATTCTTTGTAATATGACATTTTATTTATAAGACGAATTATATAAGTATTTTCATTCTATTTGTTCCTTTGTTTTATTTATCACAAAGCGTTCGTCGGCGGTCTCTGAAACTGTTTTTGTAAATTGAAAACAAACGTCATTAAAATTTATTTATTTTATTATGAATTTCATGAAGAGCACGTTTCAATTGATTATAATAAATTAATTAATTACTTTGTACAACGAATGTTTAGAACATTTCTTATCTAAATAAATACATATTATTAAAATCATTTAACAAAAACATATAAAATTACACCTCCGTTTTATTATCTCGTACTTTCATTAATCGAAAGTTCTCTCTGCGCTAAATTTATTATGAAGTTTGCATCACTTCAGTCTAGGTCGTTGTCTGCCCCCCTCCCCCCTGTGTCTATGGTGTTAGTATATATATAAAACCGTTTCACAAACAGCCATTTGATTGTAAATTTACTAATTTGAACCAGGAGTGGGTGAAAAGTTCTAAACTCTCAGTTTTCCATATTTTCTCGCATCAGCCAAGTTTGCTTTTGTTAATTTTGCTAATCTAGACTATATTAGATGCGCACGTACAACCAGAAAATACGTGTTCAATTCAATTAGAATCTCATGTAGAGAGTTGAGAACTTATCAGCAGCCCCTAGTTCTGCAATATATATGTATTCACAATAAAACTATAAATAATGAGATGTCGGCGGAGGCTTCACAAATTGTCCTATTTTGTAGCAAAAATCAGGTTCATTCATAATTTATCTGAAAACATTAATAAGCGCATTAGAATTTGAACGTAACCCTGGGAAGGAGGAGTGGCGCATGTCGTCTCACGTTGTGTTAGTCTGGTGCGTGCGGCGCCTCCGTGCTGAAGTAGGGCGCCGTGTGCGGCTGCAGCAGGGTGCGGCACACGGAGCACACTCTGGCGGGGACTCCGCGCGGCCCACTGGCGACGCTGTGGCTCACGCACGACGCGCAGAATATGCGCCCGCAGTGCCGACAGTGCACCTGCGAGCACAACACACATAATAACAAACCATTTCTAATTTTCTATTATTATCATAACCTAATCTTCGATCATCAATAAAGTATTGCATATTGTATTCACCAACTTAGTGGTGTAAATCATCTCCACTCTGAGCTATTCGTAAGGAAACACCAGTGTCAAGGTACACAGAGCAATTCTATCACAAATTACCTTTCTCTTGTTATTAGGTAGATGCGTGTGACACGCCGGACACTCGCTGACATCCTCCTCGTGCTGCCATCGCACTTCCGTGTCTGCTTCTCTTATTCTCTCTAACTGCACCTGCAAAACACTTCTATATTACCGACATATTAAAGCTTGGACATAATGTCATTTTATGTTTACCCTTAGGTATACAATAGGATGACAATGCCCCTTACAGCAGCTATTCTTCTACATCATAGTAGATTTATTATATATTATTATGACATTAGTATGTAAGTGGACAATGCCAGTATACAGCAGCTAAATTAAATTGATAATTATTAAATTAAAAAAGTATCCTATGTTACTTCTAGTACCTCCAAACATATTTGCACAAAGTTTCATGATGATCGGTTAAGTAGTTGTTGCGTGAAAACGTAACAAACAAACTCATATTCACATTTATAATATTAGTAGGAATTTTATTTGACGAATAAAATAAATAAAAATATAAATGTGTAATATAGCTTATAATATTTTTCATATTTAACGATAGCATGGCTTACTTGCAATGACTGTGATAGTCTGACAAAGTCCTGCTGCACTTTCTCACTATTATCTAACTCCAGTTGCAGCGACGACACCCGACTCCGCAATTCCATTATTTCATTTTGAAGACGTTTCTGCAATCATTTTCATAATAAATATAATTTGTATTAAAGAAAATTGGTTGATGAAAATAACCTCCACCAATATGCAATAACTTGTCTCGACGCGTTTCGACACTTCACGTGGCATCATCAGGATACGTACTGTGCTTCGACGACTAATGCTATCGTAATTGTTTTAAATCTCAATGATTTAGAAGAAGGCACGTGACATTACCTTATCATTAAGTAATTCTTCGAGTCTTGTGTTAGATGACCTCAGCTTGTTGCCCAATTCGTTCATTTGTTCTCGATCTGCCTCCAGCACATCCATGCTTTGTCTGAAACACGAGGACATACCTGCATTAAACTAGTAATATGTCATTGGCATTCTCTTCACACTTATTATATGCGTTATATTACCCCAAATACGGGAAAACAGAACAGTTTTTAACTGGCAACACTAACAAAATATTACTATTAACAATATATTACTGTCTAATGCAGTGTTTCACAACTTTTTTTTGTGCCGTGCCCCACCTTCTTTCTAAAATTCTTATGTCCCCCTTATCTAACCAAACACCCAGTTAATATTTTAGTCTCGTCAAGCGAAATTATACCTAATAGTTATTTACCGCAATTATTTAAGAATTTACTTTTTTCGTTAAATTTGACAGCGAAATCTAGTATTGCATTTAAATAACCCGAAGCGAAGAGGTTAAACTCGTGTCAAGTCCATTTTCGAATTGCCCCCCTGTGGGGCGTGGGCCCACTTTGGGAAACACTGGTCTAATGGATGTCGTGTTTAAAGATCGTTGTAAACTGCATAAAATGGAATAAAATGCAATTTAAGAAAAGATTCTATACTCAAGTAATGATCAGATGATGACTGTTTGAACTACACAAGCATCGTTTTTGAATGCAAGCCTAAAGCATGTCGTGAAATTTTGTAATTAGTAACAAGTACATAAAAAATGCATCCACTGAGCCTTACCTCAATTGTTGGTAGTCCTCGATCAACTTCTGGTGCTTGTCAGTGAGTGCCTGTTGTGCATTAGTTCGTTCCAGCAGTTGAGTCCTCATATGCATTTCAGACTGCAGAGCCTCTTCTCTGCCCAGTGAAGCCTTTATGAGATCCTCACGCAGACGGAGAGTGTATTCCTGCAACTCCTGAAACATAAGTCTTTCAGTAAAATGAAGATCAAAAAGATGTGATGTAAATAATAAATACTAGCCTCAAAGTTATCTGGCAAATTAATGTCTTCACTTTGCATGTCTCTGGCCTTCTCCGTGTACTTTCCCACTAACATAGCGTTGTCTCGCTCTAATCTGTTAACAAACTCTACAAATGAGCTGTGGGCTTATCACGAATTTAGTCTGGCTTTCGAATCGAGCCGTCACAAGTAAAACGGATCCATTAGCAATCGGGATCATGAATTTTTACTAACGACTAACGAGCACCAGCAATCTATCAAATGAACGAAAGACCGAGACGTTCGAAAATTAACAAAAAGTATCTAAAATGTTGTAGTTCCAAATCCGCACGCGGTGGCGCTGCCCAAATTTACATACAAATCGCTTGAAGCGAACTCGGTTCGAAAGCCAGACTAAAATTCGTGATAAGCCCACCGAACATGTTTGCGTACAGCACGGAGCATCAGGAATACTGACGTTTCCAGCTTATGCTGCAGCATCTCTCTGTTGACAGTGAGCCTGGTGACTCTGTCAAGTGCGGTCAGGGTTGCGTTGTGCGCAGTGGCAGTCTCCCGTTCCACTCTCTCCACACACTCATTCAGGGTCGCTTTCAACTCGGCCACTGCTGCACTGGAGTTAGCTCTCTCTGTGTGCCAGCAGCGGATTGTCTCTTCATGCACTGAGCGGGCGTCTTCCAACTCGTTTGTCGCCTGAAACACATTTTATACTACAGTTTATAATATATTATTAATTATTTACTTTTTTTTCTGAAAATTCAGTTTTTATTGTTAATTATTTTATGTACAGGCTATGGATTGACGAGTTTCTTGTGGTCTTCTTCTTCTTCATACGCCTTTCTGAAGCCATTGTAAAGTCTGGCGATTTTTAGTGACTATGCTAATAAACTATTTTTATTTCATTTCAATAAACAATATTCTAAATGAAGCTACAAATGTCATCTAGTATATCTATTGTTGAAGTGAACAAACCACTATTACAGTTGCTGCATATTATTAAGTATAACTGTATTACTGACAAGTCCCAGTATTCCAATTGGAATCTACGGATAATAAAAAGATAACAGAAAGCACATACTATTTTGAGCGCACTCTCCGCCTGCTTCGCTTTGGCCCTCTCTTGCTCGCACTTCGCTTGCTCTGCCACCAACTGCTGCTCATAATTGTTGCACATGAAGCATTTACTCTCGCCATCAGGTACAGGCGCTGCTTTGGGACTCTTCTGGAAACATGGAAACATACAAACACAGTGTTGGCAATGATCATCTTCAAATTTCCATTCTATAATAATAAAATATTTACTGTTGCCAATTGTAATTTCGAATCTGTCTCTCGCAGTTTCTCTTTCAATGCTTTAATCTCCTCCTCCAATGGCCGAATCAGTTCCGCATCATCTTGTAGCTGTGAATTTGAAACAAATTAGTTCATTGACAATATAAATGCTCAGAACCCATTATCAAATAGACTAACTAACAAATGAGTGGAATGACTTGCCACATGTTTGCAAAATAGGCAAAACTGACAGACAGTGCATACACCAATATTTGAAATAAGCATATCAGCAATGCGCCTATTATATAATAATAATAAATGAAAATGAAAAAAGAGACATATCTATTACTTCATCTTAATTATTGCTTACTAACACAATGTAGTACCAACGTGAGCAGCCAAAAGCAATCAGCAATCAGACATGCGCTACTAGGAAATTGAAGTATTAGCATTTTAGTCAACTTTGGGAACCACTGCTCTACTCAATACGTCACAATACATGTTTAATAGCAACCGCTTACTCCATACATAACGTAAACACTATTGCAAACTATACAGTGGCTACATTACAAAGAAGCTAGCTAAAAGTCCACATGACATAAATAAAAAAAGCATTTACTAACATATCTGTTTACCTTCTTCTCTTCTTCAGCATCAGCACCGAGTTTCCGAGCTATACTCCTGGTCACGGTGTGCACCAATGCAGCGGGCGCCAGGGACGTGTCCTGCCATATGTTACACACACTGTCAGTTATTGATTTCATTTGGTTTCTTAACCCACAAACAAATTCTTCTATAACATATGTGACATACAGTTAGTAATAATGTAACAAAATGAATATTCATTGGAGACACAATGAGTGATAACACTACACATTTCCTGCTGATAAGCTTTAATGCCCTTTTTTGTGGTTCAATTTAAATAGTGTAGACAGTGATAGCAGATGGGTTAAGCGCCTCGGAAGGTGCAGAATGTTTCAAAGAAAGACTTTATATATTATTTTTGTTAAGAATCATATTTTGAGGATTACAGGTGAAGTTTAACTATAAAGTTTCACCCGGTATATAAATTTGGTACATGTTAGTGACAATTACTAATAATAGAATTAATTATTTCAAGCATTACTTTGTGGAAACCCACATTAAAGAAAATTATTTTACTTATAATTCCTGCTACAGTCGCGACCACACGTATCCTGATGATGCCATGTGAAGTGGCGAAACGTGTCGAGACAAATTACTGAATGTTGTAGCGGGAATTATAAGCAAAATAATATTAAATAATTTCCTTTAATTGGCAAATTGTTTTTAATAGATATCTGAGGCCATTAATAAAAGAAGAAGAAGAACCTGTGTAGCTTGTTTCTGTAATAAGTTAATTTGCTGCTCCAATTCCAAGTTCTTTGAGCGCACTTTGCGGACCTCTTCATCATAAACCCTCGAAGTCTCCATCGTCTCTGAGACAACATCACCATGATCATTTTATATAAACACCTATTCTGACCAAACGATGTGTAAAACATGATGAACAGTGAAATGATAAAAATAGGTAGTCATACAATAAATGAACAACACAGAACGAAACTGTAATAAGTATGTACTGTTTTAAAGTGTCTGGACAAAGATTCAAAACCTGAGACCTCTGCTACAGTTGCACTGTACCGATTGTAAAAACGCCTATCCCCCGATTTACACGGTAGATACGTTCCTGAGAAAAACGTGTAAATCGAAAAGCTTGCAGAAAATGCATAATTTTGCTATTTAACAGTTGTGATTTATTTCAATATTTTTAGGTGTACACAGAAATAAAGATAAAATCCATTGACAGGTTAAAATATGTAATATATTATTATTACTCTCATTCTTTTTTTCGGAATCGAAGGTTCGAATTCACTTTCATCACTCGAAGTTATTTGTGCCGATTCGATGTTTGAAGCAGAAATATTTACATGTAGAGTACGATAAAAACAAAAAAAAACTTATTTGGAAAACCGTGTAAAAGCGAAAACGTGTAAAACAAGTACCGTGTACATCAGGGGATAGGTGTATCTGACAAACGATATAACGGTAATATCATCTTTGCAGAATTAAGCTTGGAAGTAGCCGGGATAACGAGAAGAGTGTGCCCTGTTAACTTGGACAGAGCACATTCATCTCCTCAAGCCGGCATAGTGGTAACAGTTGTCTATGCTCATGGACCGCACTCTAGCTTAACATCAGGCGGAGTGTGGTCATATGCTGGGCTATCAACAAAAAAAAATGCTCTTTGCATTACATATTTGTGGTTAATACTGAACATTGGCAGAATTGTCTTATGACTTTTAATAAATGAAGAAGAATATAAAAACAATGTTTCAGGTTTGTGTGAATGCTTCTTATTATGATTACTGCTCATACCATCCATTAACATCTGCATTGACTCAATTTCATATTTTTGATTCTCACTAAACATATTCAGCTCATCCAGCTGCGACCTGAGCCCCACCACCTCTGACTCCAACTGCTGCTTCTCAGACTTCAGTTTCCGCATCTCCTCTGCAATTTAAAACAAATCTCACTATATACTAACAGCTGCATATTCTAAATTATAAACGTTCAAATATTTCTTTAATTTCCATGATTAACTTGATTGACTAGTTGTTACAAAGAAATTCATGTAAAATAACATCTGTATTATATTTCTAAGTGTAGTAATTACGTCTCCATTCTAATGAGCAGAACACCACATAATTGCAAAACAATCTACGAACCCTCTTTTTGTAGAAACAACTCTTTCATTTTAGCTCGTTGGACGTTAAATTCCTCAGCCAACAGCTTTCTCTCAGACTCCATCCGTCCTACATCGCCTTCATTGTCTATTTAAAACGAAATATATCACATTTATAAGCTTAATAGCTAAATATTAACTATGTTTACATTGAAGAAAAATACCTCGGACCATGATTTCACTTTCCATTGTATTCTCAACTGATTCCGCCATTGTTATTTAAAACTAACTAAAACACAAGCACACAATTACCATTTGATTCTTTTAAAATAATTAACATCTCGTAAACAAGCGAATAAGAAGTTATTTAGCGAGTGGAAAAAGTTGGCAGATCATGATCGAAAACCATTTGACAATTCATCATGACATTTGTCATGGCACATCGTCTTTGAATATATTATAGAGTTTTTATATTTTAGCTTATTACATACATACATAGACATTGATTATAAAATTGAATAATATTTATTTTGGAAATTGGAGAAATAAACTAGTTTTAATAGCAACATTGTCTATGACAATAAAATGAGACAAGAAAACGTCTAACACAGCCATTCTCAAAATGTGTTCCGCGGAACCCTAGGGCTAAAATACTGCAAAAAATACCTACCAAAGGGAGATTATAAGGTTACATCTAAATATTCCAACTAAATATTACATTGCAATATGATTATTCATAAATACATATAAATCAGTTTTTTATAATTATATTAAGGCTTTTTCCTTCGCCAAAAAAGTTTGAGAACCGCTGGTCTACAAAACCATTGTCTTATCAGTCCTTGTCTCTGGTTAATAAAGCTGCCGTTAATTATTCTGCACTCTTTATTTCGAGGGTTTAATAATAGGTTTAAAATGGAAATAAAAAACTCAAGATTCCTAATAAATGTATTTGGCAAAAACTATTCAACATACACAGTTCTATACTAAAATTAGACCTAAAAAACAAACCAATACATGGTGTTTATGTGTATTAGATACATAAGAAATAATAAATAATACGGAATGTTTATAACATTTGCTTAATCATAAATACTGTAATATTTATACGAAACAATACTTTTATTTAAAATACACGCGCCAACTGACGATTGTGACGTTTACTCTTGAAGGCACAGATTATCACAGATTTTAGAGACAGAAAGAATACTAATTGAAAATGTGATGAAACAACACAACAAACGCAAAACCACATTCAAATTATCTACATAGATAGGTTCTCATTTTGTACGATATATAAAATACATAAATAGATAATTAGAAGCCTTTTTTCGCCTCTCTGAACTCTCTGCCGTTTCGTTTGTCTTCCAGACACGGCACCTGAACGATATTAAAGTAGATATGTCCCATGAGATGCGCCGCGGACGTGTTCGTCGCTTTTAAACAATCGAAAAGCATATCATCGCAGTCACAGTGCGATTTACTATAAATGGAATTGTTTGCGAGGTTATATCTCTTGGAAAAGGCGCGAACTTTTGTCGGACACATGTCGTGGGTCCTGCAGCAACGGTCCATTCGTCTGTCAGTGCCGAGGTCGTGGTAATTTGCCGCAATGTCCCCCGTTCCGCACCATTTTGTCCCTGAAATTAATTAATTTATATTTATTACCAGTTGCCATACTCTATAGCTCCAATTTAAAATATCCCTACTAATATTATAAATGTGAATGTGAGTTTGTTACGTTTTCACGCAACGACTACTTAACCAATCATCATGAAATTTTGTACACATATTTTTGGAGGCACTAGAAGTAACATAGGATACTTTTTATTAAAAAAATATTATTTTTTACTATAGTTTCAAACTGACTACAGTTGCAACTGTTTGGAATCATATTGATTTATTTCTATTGAAATTGTCTCCGATACTTATTTAATGACTTAAATGCGAGCGAAGCCGCGGGTAAAAGTTAGTTATATATATAATTACAAATAAATTCACTTAATTGAGAAAAAAATATATAAATGAACATAACGTACATAGACTACATCGTATTATACTAGAATATTTACAACACCATTACAAGGCACTCAGACCCATTATATGTTTGTTCAATTCATATTTAAATTTGTAAATATTTTTATTATTAGTTATAATATTCGGCAATTCATTATAGACCTGCGCTCCTTCCACAATAACACTTTTTTTCACAGCTAATTATCTGATCTTTATTTCGTGTGTTGAAAATACGTGTTTTTTTGTCAAATTTATTTTTTGTGTATAATTTTTTTTATAAAAATAATAATTAAATAAGTTTATTATTAGATAAATGGCAATTATAATGTTTTTATTATAATTCCTAATTGATAATAAAGTCATTCAACATTAAAAATTATACAAGAATATGTAAATTCCCACAAAGGCAGATGCTATTTTTAACTAAAATATCTTACAATGAAGATCTGTTCATTAGTTTATTTTACACTAGCGTACATAAATATAAGGTCAACTATAATTATCTGGAAATCGTTATAACAAAGCAAAAACTAATTAGCATTAATATGTAATAATTGGAGTTGTTTTAAGACAAAAATAAAATTTAATTTCCTTCAATTAATAAACTTAAGCTATCTGTGATAACTTAATCGTTACTTAAATGCATTTTATTCCAATTTATGCAATGAAAATTATTTACTAATAAATAATAAATCTCTAAACACGACAACCATAAGGTTTAAGACATTTATTCACTCAAAAAGAATTACATAAATTCACTTAATTGAGATAAAATTTATAAATAAAAACATAACGTTCATAGACTATATAAGTATATCGTATTATACTAGAATACCATTAGACAGTAATCAAAATAAAATAGTAATATTTTGCATATATTCAATTTAAACATTAATTTGCATTTTTTCATTCTGTTATTTATATATTAATAAGTAACGATTGAAACGATTTCTTATAAATGTGTGTAACAGAACGTAATGACAGCTAGGTGACAGTAGACAGTTGCAATGGATTTCTATCATTGGTTAAAAATCACGTCAACAATTTATCAAACACGCGATTGGTCTATTTTGAATCGCATGGCTGAGTGACATTTCTATGCTTGGATGTAATTTCTTTATACGGGCCTTAGACAAGCGTTAGCGAAATCTGTCTGTCCAGTTCTAGTTAATAACAATTATACTTATGTGTGAAGAAGAAAGCGAATATTAATCGTTTTGACAACTCATTCAGATATGAAAAGTTACCCGGTATAATTCCCTGTAATAATGACAGCGGACTGCCGCCAAGTATTCCAGCATTGGTGCCGCCCGCATCCAGCCTGGCTTGTGCGTCGTTCTGCCACCCTTCCAACTCCTCGCCACTGCTCGCTGGCGCTGTGTCTGCTTTCTCTACACCGTCCACCTAGAATAACGTTTATATGAAGTACACGTTTATATACTGGGTGATACGCTTTAATTTCGCATTTTCGACAACAAACGTTCAGCTGAATTACCCAACAGTGACTTTTTACGGACTTAGGAGAAACTTATGTGATATAATATTGCTGATTAAAATTAATTAAAAAATATAATTATCACAATGCATTGTGGCAATAAAAAGAACAAGAAGATGACACTGACAGACTAAACGTCAAAATCTCAAATCTTCTTAAATAAGTATTTTCGGCTTGTAGAATCGACCGCCACAGGACTTATATGTGAAAGTCCACGTAAGCTACAGAGGTGACGGCCTTATCACGAAACTTCGGATATGCCTGAGTAGCCCCAGAAGTTATTAATAAGAAAATAATGTTAGTTTGCCACTACATTCTGATAAATTACAAAAATGTTATTATTGTCACGTACGAGTCCATGTGTTAATGAGTATATCTGCAACGTGATACATCGATTGATACAAGAATCGTTGCTGTTGTTGTCGCGACACGTCCGGCTCTCATTGTATGCGAAGAAAACTATAATTTGTACAGGAAATCCGATAAATCTTTGACATATTATTAACTGGTGCAACTAAGCTGTAGAAGCCATATTGGAATTTTTGAAATTGGAATTTGGTGAAATCTTTAAGTTCATAATACGTTAAGAAAAAATAATACGACAAAAAAATTTAAAAAAAAATTCTTTAACGCTGAGTCAGCCTGTCCTATAAAATATGACAATGGGAATAAAAATTATATTTTGTTTTTATTTTTATATTATATATATTTGGTAGAAGTCTAAGAATCAGTTTTATGTACTTTGGAAGTTGGTTACTGTTTTCTTTTACGGTACCTACATAAAATCGGAACATAATGCTTTTTTTGCGGCAACAAAAATGATTAATTTCAAAAAAATACATTAAAAATACGTAAATATATTACTCAACGGAAAAAAAATATTTCATCAGAAAAATAGTATAAAAATACGAATTTCATCAGAAACGATAAAAAATAACACTCTTAATAGGTTAAAAAAAAATTGAATATAGTGTTTTAAAAATAGGACAGTGGGAAGTGATGGGTTAAACCCAATGGTTCCAGCTCACCTGTTGACATTGTGCCATTAGTTTGATCATCTGCGGGAAGGTGACTCCGTAAGGACGGTTGATGATGCTCAGCTGTTTGAGGAGTCGTTTCGTGTCGTCTTCGTCGCTGCAACAAATACACTAGACATTACATTACAGACTTTGGACTACAATTATAAAATACAGGCTTTATTTTGAAAAAGGTTGCATATCCACCTTTTAATGGTATGTTATGCCGTACACAATTGTCAGTTGTCAATAAACCCATGTGAACAGAATTCGCTCGTATTATTTTCAATACTTAATACCAGGGGTCGGCAACCTATGACCCGTGGGTCACCGAGTGACCCATTCTAGTTCCGAAAATAAAGTATAAGGTATACAAACTTTTTTTTTCTCAAAAAATTGACACAAGTTCAACATCAGGGGAGCCATTTATATCGTAGGGAAAGTTTATTCAGCTATGTTTGTAAGTATTTTCTTAATACTTCTTCTTAAAAAGGTTGCCGACCCCTGATTTATACTATACAAATAATTATTTCTGTCAGGGTCCTTTAGTTATTGCATATTCTATCAAACTCCACCTCCCTCCCTCCTCTTCGACAGATCAGCCCCAGCTATCAAATTTTATAATAATAAAAACATGCTTCTTCTTTATTAATGGCCTCAGATATCCATTAAAGACAATTCTGCCAATGTCGAGTATTCGGGCAACAGCCCAATTAGAAATTGTAAAACCTTTTCTATCTAAATATTAATGAAGGTATTTTTAATAATATAAGTTTTGATCGTGGGAACATTGACACTGGCATTGACTACACTGCACTGACGAGGTTATTGTCAAGTACATTATTACATATTATTATTGTGATGTATTATTTAAAACAGAATTATGACATTTTTTCTGATGAAATGAAATGGAATGAAAATCGTTTATTAGCATAGGCACTAAAGGCGTGCGCTTGCTCATCGTCAGACACTATCGTGACTTCGGAAAGGCGTATGACGAGAAGAAGACCACAAGAAACTCGATCATAACCTGATATAAGCATTTACGTGTGTAATAATAATTTCTCATTGGACCAGAGGCAGCTTGTGCTAGAGTTAGTGGACGCCAAGTGGAGTCTACTTGACACAATAATTACTTTTGTTTCAATATGAAATGAACCTTTAAATGATTTTGACCGCCAGAGGGCGCTGCTACATGTGCTACATCTGAGTGCATTTTTACTATTTCTATTTTCTAACATCATCCGTAGATTCCAATTGGAACACCTGGACTTGTCAAAATACAACTGTATTTATCAATACAAGCAACGACAACGGCGCCCTCTACTCACTCCAACAAGTATTATAATAACATTAACTATTGGATACAATCAGTTTTCACATTAATAAGAGAAGAAAAATACAGAATTATTTCGTATGCATAAAAACATGGCATACGCGGGAAACTATTAGTGTTTTGTTTTTTAATGGCGGGTAATAACTATCCTGTGCGACCAATAAATGAATAAATAATTCCATAATCGATAAGTTGAAGGCTTTCTTGTTGCCTTCGTCCATTTTTTATTGCTTTATTGAATTTTACTACAATATTGAAGTAAGTAGCCGATATCTATAGGTACTGTGATTTTATAAAAAAGACAAACATCTACTTTTTCAAACGTATATTCGAAAAAATTACAAACCTGTATTTCGACCGGGATTTGAATCCCGAACCTTCACGTAACAAATTTGCAATATCAAGATTTTTTAAAATTTATTTAAAAAGCCTACCTACAAAATTACATTAGGACTATATATTATAAAAAGAACTACTATTATACAAACTAAATTAAATTTTAATTATAGGACAAGCTCAATTTGATTTAGGACTAGATAAAACTAATAAAAATACACAATTTATTAACAATAATAATAATAATAAATTATTATTGAACAAAATCACAAAAGACGAACATAATGCCTTTAGGCATTTTCCGCCATTTAACCTTTTAGATGTTACATAATAAAATAAAACAAAAACCAAACAGAGATTTAAGGTGGAAAATATGTGTATAGTATAATAAAATATAATTGAAACGAAATGAAATTAGTTTATTAGCATAGGCACTAAAGGCGTGCGCTTACTCATCGTTAGACTCTACAATGGTTTCGGAAAGGCGTATGGCGAGAAGAAGACCACAAGAAACTCGTCAGTCATAGCATTACAAAAGCTATGTTAGTATGTTGAAGTGTGTTTTGTAAAAGAAAGCTGCATTTATATAATATTAAGAATAACGACGAGTGATTGTGCAAATTATTAACAAAACAATATATCTGTATATATAGTAGTGGCAGACGCGTGCAGTACCTACGTATCGCAGACGGACTGACTTTCTACCTGATTTCTCTGAGGTCAGCAGAGCGTGCAGTGCAACGTGCATCAAGGCAGCGAGCAGATTGCATTCAACCTCTTCATGTTTATCTTTATGTCTACATATAAATAAGAAGACACGTGTGAATTAAAATTTTATAATTTCTTCCCGAATACTCGACATTGGCAGAATTATCTTTAATACATATCTGAAGCCATTCATAAAAGAAGATGTAGAAAAAACAAAAGATGTAGACTTTCTTTTCTTATTTAAAATTCGAATTCTTAAGATTTTTTTTTTTAAATAAAAGGCAAAGAATTTAATAATATTTAATTCTTTAAATTTGTATATATTTAAATATTACCTATATACTTAATATATAATTAGAAATAAAATAAATGATCGAAATTACATAATGAGCGTAAAACCAGTTTAAAATAATGCATAGTATTTGGCACAAGGACTGCGACTGCCGCAGCAAGCAAGCACTACGTTCACCGTGCGAATCTCAAAATGTGCAAAATAACAACTTTTGGGCTTCGGTTTTATATGAACAAAACAGTTATATATATTCTTCTTTTATTAATGGCCTCAGATATCTATTAAAGACAATACTGCCAATGTCGAGTATTCGGGAAGAAATTATACAATTTTAATTCACACGTAAACCCTCATGTCAAAGAAAAAACAAACCAGTTACCTACATGTTTCTGAGAAAACGTTAGCATATTTCTTTTGTGTTTTCTTTAAAATAGAATAAATAAATAAAAATACTTGAATTAATATATTTTAATATCAATAAATATTTGAATTGAAATTGGGTTAGTTTTATCAAAAGGGGAAGAGGGTAGATCAGATATTGTTAAGCTGACAGCATATGAAAAAAAAACGTGGTCTAGGTTAATAATGGTATGTAGAAACTAGTCTCTGGCACTCCATGATTACTGACTACCCCAGAAATGACATGCGCTTGGAAAAAATGATATTTATACATTCTTCATGACAAATATAATGTAAATGTAAAACCAATAAAAAGAATAGCCTATTAAAATAAAAATACATTGCAACCTTGATATAACAATACTGAAGGGAATCAGAAAATAATTCGTTATATCAGGTAATTTGTTAAAATGAGGTTCGTTATACAGAGGTTAGGTTGGGTTAGAAAATTTATTAATCTCAGCTTTACGTAGATACTAATCTGCTTTCCCTGTTATAGCGAACGATTTCGTTACATATTAAGATATATATAAAACTCAAAGGTGACTGACTGACTGACTGACTTAGTGATCTATCAACGCACAGCCCAAACCACTGGACGGATCGGGCTGAAATTTGGCATGCAGGTAGATGTTATGACGTAGGCATCCGCTAAGAGAGGATTTTGATCAATTCCACCCCTAAGGGGATAAAATAGGGGATGAAAGTTTGTATAAATCTTATTAGATTTATTTCATTCATTATTACGCAGACGTAGTTGCGGGCAACAGCTAGTTAAGATATAAAAAGATTAAGATTGAAAATTCGTTATATAAAAAGGTTTTTAACAAATGTATTCGTAATGTAAAGGTATATTTTCCATTAGCTCTTACGGGCAGTTGTAGGGGATTTAATAAAATTCATTATATTGAGGGTCGTTACTCTGTATAACAAAACATAGCTCACCTAGACCCAGTTAGGCCATGACAATGCTCCGCAACGATTGCCATCGCACGCAATCATGATTTAAATGTCAAATCATGACAATAATAGATACAATTCCATTAGAACGCCTCCTCGTATATTGAATTTTGATAGTCACAAATTAAAATTGAACTTTAATAATTTTCACTCAATAAATAAGTTAAATATCAAACCATGTTCTTGTCTATATATTTTACTAGAGATGTGCCGATTATGACTTTGGCCGACTAACCGATTAGTCGGTTGTAAATAAGCCGACTACGGTTTAGGGGATTCCCGTGACGCTTCGTTTACAGCTGATTCGCTGCAATTTCAGTCACTACTGACATGTGGACAAATATAAATAACAAAAAAAGTTTTTTGAGTTTTACAGCTCACTAGTTTGACGATAGTTCCAAATATCATCACGCAGAATTGCAATATATGTCATTAAATATTATGTTAATTTGTTTTTTAATTAAGATACTAATTTTGTTTGATAAATGTCATAAATATTGAGAAATAGACACAAAGTAAGAAGCCGGATAGTCGGCGCTTTTTGCCGATTATTCGCCGACTAGTCGGTCACTAGTCGGCTTTACCGACTAGTGGCCGACTAGTCGGAACATCTCTATATTTTACCAGACACTAGAATATATTAAATGGTTATTATAACGAAATTAGTTTATTAACCTTATAGAAGCATTCAATGCGATTTTTTTCGACGAAGATTTTTTATTTTAATTCAAACTCTTTTTTTAAGTAGTTAATAGTTAATACACAAGCCAAACTAATTGGGAACCACTGGTTTAGGCCAGTGGTCGGCAAACTTATTAGCCAAACAGCCACATATGAACATTTTAACAATTAAAAAAAGATTGGGAGCCAAATCTGCTTGTTTAGTAAACTTTTATTTACACTAAATAAAACTAAATTTCATACGTAATAAATAGTTATTAATGCGAACAATGTGCTTGCTCCGTGGATATTTAAAGCCGCACTTTGCCGACCACTGGTTTAGACCAATGAGCTGTCATTTCTTTATACAATATAATATGAAATATATTAATCGTACAGTTCCTAAAACTTTTCGTAACACTTAACCTGCCTGTACTAATATATGCATAGCAGCGGCGAGTCCACATAACTCAGTGTCCATTCACATGAAATTGGAGCCTAAACAAGTGACAATAGGTAATGAACTCACGACTTTGCGGCCGCGACATTCCTCCGGCAACTGTGGCCAATTATTGTTGCATACGTATTTTGTTGTTTATCTATACTATACTAATAATATAATAAAGAGGAAACATTTGATTGTTTGTTTGTATGTATTGAATAGGCTCAGAAACTACTGGATCGATTTGAAAAATTCTTTTACCATTAGAATCCTACATTATCCCTGATGAACATAGGCTATAGAATATTTTCAAAAACGTTAGGGATTCGTATGAAAACTCAATAATGTAACCCAAAGTGTAAAAAAAAATCTTTATATTGCGTACGCTGCGGAAATTATTGACAATAGAACAAAGTGATGTACTACAGTTTTATAGAGGACATCAATATCTACAAAAAAGTTTGCGATACCGTATGTCTAACTATTACAGTTATGTCTCGATAACTACTTTTCCATGTTAAAATTCATAGTACTTTATATCTTCATTATTACGCGAACGAAGTCGCTGGCAACAGCTAGTATATTTATAAAGCCTACCTACAAAATGTGAGTTTGTTTGTTACATTTTCAAGCAACAACTACTTAACCGATCATCATGAAACTTTGTACACATATTTTTGGAGGTACTACAAGTAACATAGGATACTTTTTATTTTAAAAGGAATATTATTTTTTACTATAGTTTCCAACTGAAATGATCTCTGATACTTATTTAATGATTTAAATGCGAGCGAAGCCGCGGGTAAAAGCTAGTATATTATAAAAAGGAGTACTATTATATAAACTAAATGAAATTTTAATTATAGGATAGGACGACATGCTCAAGGTGATAAAGGGATAGATACTACACTTCTAATAAAATTACAAAAAAACAAGAACCAAACAGATATAAGGAAGAGGAGAAAAAAAAACAAAACAAAATTAAAACACTAGTTAATTAGTTAATTAAAGTTAGTATCGAGATGTTTCCTGTATTTTGGCTTGTTATAGCAAAAAGCATCTATGTCAGTTCTTTTAAATAAACAATTATATTGACTAACCATATAGTCCAATCAATGAACTTTTGGTTCTATGTAAAAAAAGTGGAAAAAATTCTAACCCGAACAAAAAAATACAGTCGTATAGAAAAAGAAAAGAATATGAGTGTCTGTGTGGAGCAACTCGCGCCGGAATGGCCAACCTAACCTAAAATATTCCGAAATTTCGAAAAACGGTTTATTTAATAAAAAAAAAATGATGTCTCCGATCAGAAAAAGTTAAATTAGAAAGTTGTAGGTATTAAAAAAACGCATCGATTTGTTTTTGTTGAGTTTAATTCGGTTCATAACATTTCGAGTTATTTTAAAAAAATCATCGAAAATGACCATTTTATGTTTTTATAATAACTTTTTTAATATATGTATTTTTTTTTTGAAATTCAGCAAAAAGGTAGGTATTTACTAGCCAAATAAGCTCGTTTTTGTAAAGTTAAAAAATATTAATTTTTTACCGAGATACATCGATTTTTCGAAAAAAAGGTACCTTCGGAAAATGGCCACTCAAGCCCTAGGGAAGGTCATATCGTCAAGGTACGCATTTTCTTTGTGAAAAAATCTTAATTAAAAAATCGATTTTTTAAATTTTTAAAACACTGTTAGTTTATTAAAGAATCAATCAAATAAGTTCGAAAAAATTCATTTTGGCCTGTTGTAGGAAAAAGCATCTATGTCAGTTCTTTTAAATAAATAATTATATTGACTAACCATACGATTAAAAATCTTTACAGACATGTTATATGGACCCGACTTCATAAAAAACATACTATAAATAAACAGGATACATCTTAACTTCTAATAATTGTTAAACCACTAATTATCGAATAATTTTATGTTGAAAACGGACATCCCTCGGACGAGTAAATAGGCTTCTTGAAAAAATATCGATACATCAATATTTTTAATTCGATATTTTTGGATATAACGAAATTGTATCAAAAACGATATATTTTTTTTTGTTTTTGGTCGACTCGATTTGCTACTTTTTATCATATAAATATTGGTTTGATTTATAAATATTTTTTTTACTGTTGTTCTTGATTTATTAAAAATGATCTCTATTGATTAATATTGGTCTGGTAATGTAAGACGATTGAAGTAGATTAGGCCAAATATTTTTTTCATATCAATATCGATATTGATATTTTCAAAAATATCGATACAATATATATCGATACCTTATTGCAATTCCGACATCCCTAATAGTAAAATGATAGTGGAATCTAATTGGAAGTCAGTTCGCGTCAAGGTTATTTTACATGTAATGATACTGTCAAGTCTGAACACTAGCATTAAGCACGAGTTTGTGGCGAACAAAAGAACCTTCGTCTTTGATCTATGTCGAAATATTTATGAATCACAATGAATCCCCTATTGCTATGGAGTCTTATGTTGTTTGTTGTATTATGAAATTAAATGAAAATAGTTTATTAGCATAGGCACTAAAGGCGTGCACTTGCTCATCGTTAGACTCTACAATGACTTCGGAAAGGCGTATGACGAGAAGAAGACCACAAGAAACTCGTAAATCATAGCTTATACATAAAATAATTTATAAAAAAACTGAATTTTAATTCAGAAAAAAAAGTAAATAACAATTCATAATTCACAAGAATTAAAATTACATCAAATCCATGCCACGGTGCAACCACACAGGTATTATTCCCCACCATCCAGTTTTCATTCTTTAATATTCCTACATTGCTATAAGTATAAGAAAAACTCTTATTCTTCATAAATTCTACCAATATCGAGGGTTTGAACAAGAATTTACACAAATTTAGTTACCTGTGCAAATCTCCAAAACAAAAACTCAACCAAAAAAACCTCATTAAACTACACTTGTTTTATTTTTTTCATTATTTACTTTTAGTAATTGGGCTCCAATAGAGCGCTTTTACTCGTCAATACAAATACAAATATGAATGAATTATTTTTTTAAATTTTATAATTATCAATTTGATTTAGCTGCTATATACTGGCATTGTCCACTTACATACTAATGTCATAATAATATATAATAAATCTACTATGATGTAGAAGAATAGCTGCTGTATAGGGGCATTGCATCCTATTGTATACCTAAGGGTAAACATAAAATGACATTGGTTATGTCCAAGCTTTATTATCTATAAGATATTCATCTAACGTGTAATATGATTTTTTAATAAGTTTGTTAACTGCTCTTTGATTTGGTCACTGATCAGAATCCAAATTATAACAAGATTAATTAAGATAATCTAGTGTTTGCTTCATAGTAATTAATTAACACAAATTAAATTAATTAATTTTTTAATTACAATAGGCTTACTAGCACGTGCTTTACAATAACAACTACTGCTTGTTTTTCCATTCATTACACAAAAACTCCTGTAGCTACTTTCATTACGTTTTCACATTAATCATATATTGATTTATTGGTGAAAGGTTTATGTCTATTTAATTTACTTAACTATCCAAATTATTGTCTGGAATATGTTTTTTTAATAAATAATTTTCATATATAACATTGTTTTAGTTAAATCTTGTAAGCATTTTAGTTGATTAGATTTTTTTAAATATGAACGTTTACGTGTGTTTTTTAACTTAATTTCTTTATTACAAAATTAGCTTTCAGCCGCGGCTTCGCTCGCATTTAAGTCATTAAATAAGTATCAGAGATCATTTCAATAGAAATGAATCAATTTAATTCCAAACAGCCGAAATTATAGACAGTTGGAAACTATAGTAAAAAATTATATTTTTTTAATAAAAAGTATCTTATGTTACTTCTAGTACCTCCAAAAATATGTGTACAAAGTTTCATGATGATCGGTTAAGTAGTTGTTGCATGAAAACGTAACGAACAAACTCACATTCACATTTATAATATTAGTAGGGATGTATTCATTTGAGGCGGTTAATAAAAGTAGAACAAATTTAAATTATCAATAATTGGTCGGGTTATAACAGTTAGTGCAAATAGAAGCCGTACATATTTCTCATGTAGGTTATGCATTATCGGAGACTTCACACGTTTCTAATAATTCTCATTTAACTGCTGTGAAAGCATTTACTTGTCCTCTCTGAATCTGTGACACTTTCAAACAAACTTGGCAAACAAATTGCAACTTTAAAATAATTGCTTTTATCAATATAGGAATATAATAGAAATATAGAAAATCATCAAGAGATATCAAATATATGTTAGAAGTTATAGATTGATTTATATACAGTAATGCCCCGCTTTACGCGAGGGATACGTTCCAGAAAAAATCGCGTTAACTGAAATTCCCGCGACCATAGAGAAGTTGATGACTACATTATGTTTATACGCACTCTTTCGCGTAGCTTAATAATAAATTTAAATTTCGCGTTATAGGGAAACCGCGCAAAGCGGGGTATTACTGTACAGTGTTACACTATATTTATTGTAAAGTCTTGTTAAAATACATGAACGAGGTCAGTAAGTCGCGTATAGTCCTTTAAACTTGAAATAATATCTCCATTTAACTTCTTCTCTTATAAATGGCCTCAGATGTCTAATGAAGACAATTCTGCCAATGTCGAGTATTCGGGCAAAAACACAATAAGAGATTACAAAATTTTAATTCACAAGTAAACGTTCATGTCAAGAAAAAAGCATTTAACAATTTTTCTTAAGCAGGACTTTTGTTTACAGTCGTGTGCAAACTGTCAATTCAAAAATATGTAGCGATCGTAAACTAAAAAAAAGTTGATAAGGTTTCATTTTGATAGCAATAAATTAAGATTTTTCTAAAATAAAACTTTTACTTGGAAACTTATCTCTTGCAGTCCGATGTTTATTTATTTATTTATTTGTAGACTAGAGAAATATTAGTGTCTACAGAAGATGCGTGCATGTATTATGTCCCTAATGTATGAAAATTGAAATTCAAAACGTAACTTATTCGGTAAATGTCAAGTTTATTTTGCACGGACAGTTTAGTTCAAAATTTCACCGACAGGTTTGCATTTAAATAATAAATTAAATTAAATTAAATGAGATTATTATTTCGTACCAATAATATCTGTCCACATGCAAGTATGCAAATAAGTTTGTGCAAGAACGGCGATTGCAGACGCCACGATTAGTTAATATTATTTGTCATCAGACGAATCTCCAATGATGACAGAAACTGGTCAATTACAAAATATATATTTAGAAATTAAACAAAACCTATGATATAATTGCTAACACTAATTAACACTAGAAATATCAACTGGTCAATATGACCGGTTTTAAAAAATTATTCACAAGACTTTTATGTAAAACCTTACTCATTATTTTTTGTAAACGATTCTATTTTTTACAACTCTACTTGTAATATATATAACACTGCAAGCACAAGTCATCCGGTCATATTGACCAGCTAGTAGTTCTAGTGTTAAAAGAGTGACAGACCCGTAGAGTTAGATCGAGATAATGAAAAATAATAATAATAATAATAAATACTTTATTGCTTTAAAACATAATAATAACAATACAACAACAATAGGAAGCAGATTTAGAGCAATTGGCGATCTTATCACTAAAAGTAATTTCTTCCAGATACTTCAAATACTTTAAATACTTCTTCTTCTTTCTTCTTTCTATTCTTTAAATACTTTATATTTCCAAGCTAACAACTATTAATTACAAATCTCAATGGTTAAAAAACTTCACAATGAACGATTTTGTTAATTGTAACATGAATGTTCAGTATTCAATTGAATTCGCTGCAAAAAATTAAATAGCACTCGGCGTTGTTTGTTGTTTGGGAAATAACACAACTTCCTTCAGAAAGTTTCCGTCAAAGTCATTAGAAAAAGTTATTTATTTTGTGTACATTTAATACTTTCATATTTATGTAATATTGACACTAATTTCCAAGAACTTAGTTTTTTTATCTATATTTTTCATTAAATAAAGAATCATAATTATCTGCTTCTTTTATTAATGACTTCACATATCGAATGAAGACAATTCTACCATTGTCGAGTATATAGAAATCATTAATAAATAACTGCATGATTACTTTCATATGTCAGTCTGTTTCTAGACATTTAAAATCAGATAAAAAACTTCTGTTCTCAATAATTTTTGTAACTGAACTAATCAAACAAACAAAATACGGGGGTTACGTAACTTAGAGATCCAAACGGTTGGACGTATAATAATTGGCCCATTGAACAATTTCAACGAACAGCCGGCAAGGACGTTCCTCTATCATATCCACTGGCTAATAATATGTTAAATGCAACATTATTTTAAAATTACTGACATAAAATGCCTTTTTAATAAGTTACTACTTAATTAGTAAGATATACCTAAATATATATTTATTTAATTACATTTATAAGAAGTACTTAATTATCTTCGTAAGTATCAAAATTATTATGCACACTTACAATGTTTCAATGAGCTCGCAGTTCAGCAACAATTTTCCAGGTCCCAGTTCCACGACAGCCACGGTCTGGTCGTGGTAGTAGATCATTCGCAGCGTCTCATTGCTGACTCGCCTGCCGGTGTAGGGCTTCACTCCGGCGTCGCGTCTCTCGCTGGTCCCGCGGGCGCCTACTCCGCTCACGAAGCCGGCCAGAGACCAGCCAGCGGGGAAGCTGAACGTAAACGGCTTCGCGTGAACTTGCGGAGAAGAACTCAGAGCGATGCAGCAAATGACGAAAATTGAGAATAATGATTTAAGCAGCCCATCGGCGTATGGAGCGGACAATGCTATCGTTCGATGCGCCGTCCTCAACGCGTTTAAAAATCTCCGTAACGACATTGTGGCGATGACCTCTACGCCATTATCGTGATCACGTCCGCGGCGGTCGCTAGCGTCCAAACGACTGATCGTGTGTTAGCAGTTTTGAGAAAGTGGTGGGTCAGGGACGGTGCAGCGGTGGTGATGTTTGCGTAACACTTTACTTTCTTCGTTCAGACAGAATACTAACCCGATCGCGTTACGTGGGTGCCATAACTTAATTAACCGGCGAATGTCACAACATTGACTCACGAGATGAGACCGGTTTAACTGGGGATCATCGCTTTGCACTTTAATTCTTTATTTATACTGCTTGTTGGTTAACGCATGCAGAACTAAAAGGCAGATATAGACCAGTAAAAGAGAATAAACAGAAAACAGTGGGCTTATCACGAATTTTAGTCTGGCTTTCGAGCCGAGTTCGCTTCAAGCGATTTCTATGGAAATTTGAGCAGCGCCACCGCGTGCGGATTTGGAACTACAATATTTTAGATACTTTTTGTTAATTTTCGTTCTCGATCTTTCGATCATTTGATAGATTGCTGGTGCTCGTTAGTCGTTAGTAAAAATTCATGAACCCGATTGCTAGCGGATTCGTTTTACTTGTGACAGCTCGATTCGAAAGCCAGACTTAATTCGTGGTAAGCCCACAGTATACAAATGGAAAAACAACCTAAATTTCTAATAATCAAATAAAATATTTATTGCAAGCCTCTGACATGGTAGAATTATGATGGTGTCTTCACAATCCCACTTTCCATATATGTCACCAAATCGAGGTCAAACATGCGCATAAACTTACTTACGAAGGTTTGACTGAATAAATTATGATGTGTGTTATAATACTAAAGAAAAAGTTGTTATTTAAAACCACACAGTAGTCTTAAAAAGCATTATATTGTATTTCGTTTAAAATTGGAACTTGACACTGTGGATTACATACCTGTTGCTACGAACGCCTGAATTTCTATTAATTTTCATATCAATGTTGTGATTATATAAATTATCAGGCGTTTTAGTATATTTTTATATGAGCCAGTGAATTATTTTCAAAGACCTCGGGTTTAGTACAAACCTCAATTTTTATATTTACATGCCTTTCCAAGAATTATTAAAGTCTATACCAGCCACTCTTAAAGTGTGTTCCGCGGAACCCTAGGGCTAAACTACTGCAAAAAATACCTACCAAAGGGAGATTATAAGGTTACATCTAAATATTACATTGCAATATGATTATTCATAAATACATATAATTCAGTTGTTTATGATTATATTAAGGCTTGTTCCTTCGCCAAAAAAGTTTGAGAACCGCTGGTCTATACATAGACAAATCCATGTATAGACAGGGACAACACAATTAAACAAAAAACACACTATAATAATTAAAAAGGCGTTTAATTAATAAATAAATGTATATTTACAATATAATATATCAATTATAAAAAATGTAAGTAATAATTATTATACAAACGGACTAGAGACATCATCGTTTGCGCTTGAAAGAAGCCATAAAGATCCGCAGACCACAGCATCAGTCATCATATCAACCTATCACCGGGTTCTATTTCAATTTTTGAGTAGGTATTTGAGGCAAGCTGAAAACTTCTCCCATGACTCTCCTATTATACCCCAACGCAGATCTGCAGACCTGGCTGGTGAGTAGCAGGGCTAAATCAAGCCCAGAATTTTTAATTTTTTTTTTTATTATTCCAAAAAATGTGTTTGAAGCAATATGCAATTTTTATATGTTGTAGCTTAATGTTTAAAGAATAAAAATGGCTCTCCGACTAACATAATTCCCCATATCAATGGTTTCCGAGATACTCAATACAATGAAGAATCTACACCAGCCATTCTCAAAGTGTGTTCCGCGGAACCCTAGGGCTAAAATACTGCAAAAAATACGTACCAAAGTGAGATTATAAGGTTGCATCTAAATATGGTTATTCATAAATACATATAAATCAGTTTTTTATAATTATATTAAGGCTTTTTCCTTCGCCAATAACAACTTTAAATCGCTTCTGTACAACTGCAATTTTGTAGATCCTACCATGTCAGGACCGGGTGATATGATCAGTAAAGTAACCCCTATACAGCATTCATCTCAAATCAATCTCCAAATGTGCGTTTAATTAACAGTTGCTTCACAATAAATATAATAAAAGACCTATTTTAGAATTAGCTTCTAAACTTTACATAAAGCAAAACAAATCCGATATAAGATTTCTGAATAACAAACTCGAGGCCCATAATCAAGAAACGACACTCGAGTGTAGTTCGATCTGTAATTACTAGACCATTACGTGAGTAGAATCTGCAGTTAAACACGTTGCTGTGGTCTACTCAAGCATGATTCTAGAATACCCATTTTGAGTATAGAAGTCGTTTTTGAAAACAGACCTAAATCCAGTTTTAACTATACCTACATATAACAAATTATACTTAAGTTTTCGTCCTCGAGATTGGCATAAGACAAGGTAGTAACACGCTAGTATTCACCCAGATTATAACTGCTAGAAATTTTATAGCACGTAATCACCTACAGAAGAATTGTAATCCTCTGTAACTACTTAACTTATCAGTCTGTCAGATACAGGTTCTTTTTTTGTTCAGAACAAAAGTGTAGGTTTCGGATTCTCCTGGTTCTATACCTGTAGTACATGGTATTAGGGCTTCCGATCCCGCGTGCGTTACTTACGGGATTGTGGGATTGGAAAGAAGCATGCACACGACTTCTCGCGTCGTAATTAACGTCATGAAAACTTCTGTCAACATTCAGTATTTTTTAAATTTAGTAAATATTATATTTTGTAGTTGATAGATTGTTTTTTTCTGTATCCTGTGATAAAATGACAGCGTAATTTGATTGATTGATTGATCTCATGCGAATAGTAAAAATAAATAGGGAGTTATGTTGATTAGTTCTGTTGTTGTTTAATTTGCTTTATATATATATTAATATTCTCTATATGCGGGATCCCGCGGGATAGAAAATTCCTAGTCCCGCAAATACCGAGATTGAACACAGGCTGCGGGATTGGAAGCCTTACATGGTATCCCAATTAGTAGTGGCATTTATAATTACTAGTTTTTGATATAAGGAAACCAACGAGAAT